>JAQGAV010001659.1:0-19533 GCA_034691345.1 Phasmarhabditis papillosa
AAGCAAAAAATAACAAATGTTTTGTTTTTAAAAACGTTATTTTTGACATGTTTGTTAGCATTTGTAAATGTTGTTGAAGAGATCTTCGAGCTCTCTATGGTAGCCTCGGATGGAAACTGTGAGTAAGATTATTCCGGGTGATGTTTCCAAATGTTGTGGAAGATTTCTTTTCCACATGTTAGCTTCTAACTTGTTTAGATTCTCAGCAGAACAGTTATATTTCATAGATTTTATAAGGTTACTGATATTCGGAAGTCAACTAAGATTAGTTCATATCAAAGAGGTTCGAATATATAAACAGTTAATAGAGAAATATAATAAATTATTTTTATCAATCGTGAAGATAATTTCTAGATCTGTTTGGTCTTTAACCATCTCTGGCTGTTAGGGTGGTCCATCCGGGCAATCCCTCTAGAGAGTGGTCTCACAGCGAAAACAACAACTCTACATGAAAAATGACAGGATAAAACAGAAAATATCCCAAAATAACAATGTTTCTCGAAATTCCGAGAATTGAAGTTGCTGAGGGGCCAACATTTTGTAAGTGGTGAGATCAAAATAAAAACCCCAAAAAGGTGAACAACATAGTTAACTTTATAAGAGAAAATAGTGTTACCATTTACTTTAAAGGTCTATCGGCCATGATGAGCCCGGATGCGCCGCCACCCACGCAGCTGCGGCAATAGACCGGAATTGGCCGGGATCGCATGTCGCAAAACTAACGCAAAACAACCCGTGACCTAACTCGAAAAACAGCTAACAATCACCAAATATGCATGTAAACATGTTAAATACAGCTATTGTGACTGGGCTTAAGCATGATGTTTGAAAAGTTTAGCTAGTCGACAACTAGAAATCGCATTCTCGAATCTAGACAGAGATCGGCTAGTAGCAAAAGAACAGCCCGTACAAAAGCTAAAAGCAACTCTTCGGTGTTGGAGAAATATATCCATAGGTATAGTCGGCGGACTAATCGTTTGCAGTTAAAGGTCTAATAAATTAAAAATAGAGCAAGCAAAGATTTGCTCTAATTACTCTAATAAGCTATAAATGGTTTGCAGTTCGTACCGTAACCTCTTACAAGCGATTAGTCCTCTGACTATAGGAAATAATCTTCAGAGGGTATTGAACCCTTCTGTTTTTGTTCTTTTTAAGAAAGTTAAACTTAAAAGCAAATAGTTTCGATAATAGATATTTAATAAAAAGGGTCTGATATAGTTCCAATAGACTGAGAATCAAACCCGATCAAAGGGCTCAGAGAGAACTCATATTAACAATATCAAATGAAATAGAATAACTAACGGGTATTGTTTTAAAATGGGGTGTAACTAGTTAATGTGCAGTTTGCTTATTGCGTATCCACACGGCAACATGGAGCAGCCGGTTAAGGTATCGGGTTACCTAGCTACGTGAGCACTTCAAATAAACTAATGACAGGTAATCGATGGAAGAATCAATAGACAGCGGGTTTTAGAATTATTATCGTTTTTTATAGTTTTATCTTTCTTGTTTCGTGCACAAGAAGACTTAAAGTTCTGACGGAGCCTTCTCTTCTCAGCTAATTCCGGAATGTGTGGCCGAATACCTCCGCCGATAAAAAGATTATTACTTGTAATATGATCTTTGTAGAAAAGCGTTATAAACACAATATTTTTATATAGTTTCATATTGAATTTGTTCCCAAAAGAAGGCATCGAAATATTCAGCAGCAAAATAGTTGACCCTCCTCATTCGTTACGGTTCGGGTATCTAGAGACATGATTCGGATTTAGGACTACTCATTTTAAGACAGGATTCTATGTTCCAAAGGATTCTTGCATGGAACTGCCGTTTGGCTCCGCCCCTCTGCTTTAAAAAGAAACATATGTTGGATGGGAGACAATAAAGAAAGGCAAATCCACCATAAAAATTGATCATTTTTGAGGGAAAAGAATGCGGTTGAAAAGGGCCAAATAGTAATGATTATAAGGGAATAAAGCCTAGTTAAAGAGGAGTCTCGGAATAGGTAGAACTCTTACTTAAGTAATGATTCCAATACTCAACTAGATTTACAAAATATTTAAAAAGTTGAATTTATAGTTCGTCAAATCTCGAAGGGTATTCCTTCTAGCCCCAAACAGCTCGAAGGATTGGAAAAATTTTCAGTGAACCGTTTAGAAAGGTTAACATCATTATTTGTAATAATATTTTAAAATTATCATTATTTGTTTTCTTTATTTCATTTATAAAGCTTTCTAATCAATAAACTCTTTTCTAAGAATCTCATTCTGTTTATATGTACAATCTAAATCTAGAAATAAGGAAATGAAGCTATCTATCCTAATGGATAGGAATATCCAAGACAACATTTAAATAAAATAATTAACATAATAGAAAAGCTAGTAGGAACACAGATACGGTAATTAAAAGGTTTATCAGAAATGTAAACTAGAGTCAACTATTTTACCGGGTCTAGACGAAAACTTGTTGGTTACCAAGTTATAAAAGATATATATACCCTGAACACAAAAGAACAGAAAATAACAACTTATAAACACTCTTTAAAAACGATCAAACATTAGAAAATAAAAGAAAACAAACAAAGAGTTGACTAGTTACTCTAAAACTTTTGTATTGTGGCTAAATCTAATGCACAAACAAGATGCCTTAGTCTTAACTAGATTGGCACGCTTTTCGTCTGTTTATTGACGCATTCCGAGTGAAAACAACAGAGATACTAATGAATTTCTCAAAAAGGATTGCTTTAGCAAAAAAAAGAAAGGTTTTTTCTTATATTGAAAGTACACCATTAACGAAGCGACTGGGTTTAGAGCGTCGTCTGAAAGGCTTAAGTGGGTTCTCTTTTTGCTGGAGCTTCTAGCTCTATTTGGTGGATTAGCAAACGAAATGAGGTGGCATTTTGGTCAAGTGGATATCACATTCGTCTCGGGATCGAGAGGTGATGGGTTCGATTCCGTCTCGAACCGTTTTAGAAATTATATTTTGTATTGAAAAGGTTTAAAGAGAAGCTTTCATCTAAATGGCTAGTGTTTTATTATGCATGAACGTTTGACGGGGGGCCGGCAAACTTTGCCAGTAGCAGCAAAAGTACCAAATAAGCCAGTTAATAGCGAGGCAAATAAAAATAATGGGGTTTTCAAAATAAGAAAATATCTAAAAATCATTAAAAGTGAACACTTTAAGTATGATTTTTGTATTTGAAGGAGAAGTTTGTCACTGGAGAAGAATAGTGTTTACTAGTTAAGTTATGTATATAATTATTTAATTATAACAGCTTATAATAAACAAATATTAAATATATCTTAGTAACTAGAATAATAACCGTTAACTTCAAACATGTTCAGGTGCACATAACATTTCTTGAAGCTATAAATTTAACGAATATAAACATAATATAAAAAAAGATAATATAATTCTATACAATTAAACAAATAAGAATACTTATCCGCCTAAAAATGTTAAAATAATTTAAAAGGTTTCGTTCATGAGCGGCTCCATCTGAGTGTTCCCTTCTATTAGAGAGATCCTAGACTGGCTAGAGCTAGCTTTGCTCCGGACGGGGCTCCCGGCAACTATTGAGGGGGCAAATATTGATTTTTAACAACGCGCACCCTCGGGCCGGCAATTTAACAACGTGGGGGGTTAGGTTGACTCATTAAGCGTGCTGCGGTGGCGTAAAAAGGTCAATTGGGGGAACAATAATTAGGGTCTTTGGTAGAGTTATGGTTTGCGCATGGAACGGTAGAGGCTAAGAAGGAAGTTTAGGATCGGGTTTAGTGTTCGACATACCTTCCAGCATTAGTGATCTCGGACTTTTAGTAAGTTTAGAATACGGTATTTTTCTAATAAGATGGGGATTCGAAACAGTAAATTTATATTCCCGGGCGGACGGGGATCCGATAATCAAAATGTTTCTATTCCAGGACCCGAATGAATCCACACTCTAGTTTTGCAACTAGTAACTTTGCAACATTTGGTTACAGAATAGTTGGCTACAAAAATGTTGGTAGCCGATATGTTAAAATGTTATTGATCATAACTTTTTCAGCAGAGATTCCATTGCGTTTTGGAAGCGAGCCAAGTTGATTAGGTCCCGCCTAGAATCTTTTAAGAGACACTATATAATTTGATGAGTTCAGTCCAGAATCACTCATAATACTCAAAAGACGCCCGCTTTGCTTAAACGGCCCTCCAAATATGTCAGTTTACTCAAATATTTGCTTGCGCATAGTCGGTGCCTTTAAACTAAATTTGGGTTTATATTATTGCATTTACAAAACGAGCAAGTCACGTCAGAAAAAAGGAGTAAATAGGGTTATTTTTGATGAAAACAGAGGAAAAATATAGTCCTTAACAAAAAGAAGACTGCAGTGAGCGGCGTTGTGCAAGGTTTGGAAAATCGCTCGTTCTGTGTCAAATTTGGAAAACCATTATATGGTTCGATGAGCAATTTTTTGTTTGATATCAGAAAAAAATTATTGTACGTTTCATTTTGTATCATGTACAGAAAAAGATAAATATGCAATTGCGGAAGCCTATGTATACCACCGCGCTCGGCGGTCTTTGGTTTGTTATAGACCATTACAAAAACAAAGTGTTTTACAGTTGATTATTTGTTGAATAGGCTTCATAAGAAGTTGCTAATAAATGAATATTCGAAAGTAAGCTTATCAGTCGTGAGCTTAAGTTTAAGCAGAAACACAATTTTCTCCAAACCAAAACTGTACAAACAATTTTGGAAAGAAGGAGCCGTCATATACCATCCAAATAATGATTGTCCATATTACCGTTTCGAAACTAGGCACCAATTAGCTGTGGAGCGCGGTTAATCTCGGCTTACTGTAGTCGATAGACCTTTAATGGAAACCCCAAAATAGGAGCAAAAAAGCATTTTGGCCGAAATTGATGCAACAAAGTGCATGAGCCGGGACTGGCCGGTCAATGTTTCAGTGTTAGAATGGGCGGAGCCAAATTGTCCATTTAAAGGACCAAGAGAGGAATTTAAAGGACTATTGGCCATTGCAAAAGGAGAAGACAATCGTCTTGGGACCAGCAGCATTGACCACCGCAGAGAGAACGCTAGGCTGTCAGTTATGATGAAAAGTCTCATCCGAGAGGATTTCCCAACTATTTAAAGGGTTTCATGATTGTCTAGTCTTTTTACTAATAAAAGAGTTGTTTCTGGTTATTGACAAACTCAAGGGACCTGTAGAAAAGATCATACTTGCCATCAAATAGTCAGTCCGAGTGCGCTCTCGTAAATTGCGAATCCGTAAGAGCATAGGCAATTTGTATATGAATATAGTATTCATATAAACTTCTAAAGTTATCACAGCTAAACCTTTGCTTAGAGGGAAATGATTACTACTACTTAGAGCCGACTTGGCTTTTACAACTGGCAGCCGAAAATGACCCAAAATGGCCAGTCCGGACTCGGCATTGATTTCAATTTGGAATGGATCCTAATGAGATTCAAAGCGGGCAAGGCAGTCGTCAGAAAGGGGCGCATTACCCGCACATTCTGCTAGTAGCAACCAAGAGGCAATGGCGCTTATATGAGGGGAAATCAGTTTTGAGTTGGATTTTTATTGAAAATGTGGTAACAGGCATTTCATTTAAGACTTATTGTTACTTGGTTAACCTATTCTAATCCTATTGAATCACCTTTCATAAGAATATTATGCTCCTCTGCAAACTAAAACGCAAAATATAAGCGCGGTATTCAGTATGGCCGCGGTGTTACAAAAATGAACGCAACACCTTAGTAGATAGCCAATAACTATATCTTATAAGAATTACCTGGTAACCCTGACTCTAGTTCCGGAATTTCGTCTTGATTGGTACATGTTGCTAGTTTCAGTTTAGGGCGCGAATACAGCAAGTTCGGACAAACCGAGTCTAGTAAGTTACTTATATACTCTACTCCGATGCTCCTGACTATCCTAATTTCAACTGCATCGGCGCCGCCCCGGAAAATTTATCCACAAACTTTGTTTTGACACCAGCTGTGTGGCATAAGTTAGATTGATGTGTTTACTAGAAAGTCGCTGCCAATCGGCAATCTACTCGCAACTTTTTTGCCATTCAGCCAGTCTCGGGCCGACGACGTCACTGTCTGAGCAGCGGTTGTTTTTATTTGTTTTGGCGGGAAAATGGCAAATTTTGAAGAGGAAAAAGAAAACAAAGTTAGCGCCCAGCTGCACTGATTTGCTGTGTTTGCGGGGGATTCTAAACAAAAGACGAGAAACTTCCGGAACTTTTAGACAACTAAATGTTGTTCTTAAGATGCGCCCGGATGCGAAACGCTGCGCTACGTCACAGCAGGGCTTGCACGATGTTTACAACTACTGAGACAATTCAAAGGCAGAAAATGGCTTTAAGAACTTATTTTTGGTTCTCCAAAGTATGGCAGATTCGGTAAGTTGCTAATGATTTGCCTATCATATAAACTATTTCTATATTCACAAAATAGAAGACTTATGTAAACATGAAGTTACAGCCTAGTTGGTTGCATGACGTTTACAAGCGACCGAGCACTCATTGTTTTCCAAAACGAGACTATGACGTCATTAAATGGGAATAGTCTAATAGTTACTGCAGTTAAACAGCACGAATTAGACATTTTAGTTCGGGCGCAAGTGGTAGAACGAGGCAGATTTGGCAGCAGACCTTTAAATTATAAGTCTTCCCCGTAGTAGGATAAAATGAATCTGAAATGTTATTCAAGCAAATTGACTATCAACAAAAAGCTTTCGAGTCGTGTCCAGGTTCTCTAAAATATGAGATATTAGCGTTTTATAAGTATAAACCTAGTTCACAACGTAGCATTAACAATGGCATCAACCTAGTCCCTAGAAAGTTCAGCCCGCAACGCTCACTAACAGATTTCATAAATCCAAAACTATTGAAATTGGATATTTGTGGCTGCTGTTTGCTAGTAGCAGGATCAGTCAATACTGACTGGCGTAACTGCGGTGTTATGGCAACACCTGACTTGCGTCTTTATCGCATTTCTTCTTGCTCTTTCTAGGTGTTATGTTTCTGTTTCTGCTCAGGCAGTCGACTGAAACCCGCTAGATACTCGCGAACTCGCAAACCGCGACAGTTGTTCAATGCCCTTTGGTGAGAAAAGAATAGAAAACAAATATAAAAATGGTAGATTTATATAGTAGATTCGATTGTAAAGAGAACGTGTAAAAAAATTTAACACCTTTCCCTTCAAATTTTCCCATGTAAAAAACTTTGTCACAAAAATACACAGACGACACGGACTCTATACTTTTGACCAACACTATACAGAACATGGTGAACTCTTCGGTTAGGCGAAGTGCCAAAACCTGCGAGTATACTCTATTGTGCCCGAAACTGTGCCAAAGGCTACAGTAACCATGCATGAATTCTAACAAAATGCATTAAAAATTAAAGTATTGAGCTTTCGTTGCGAGACCCGTGGGCCTTTTCTTAACTATCAGAAAATGCTGTTTAACATGTTGTGTTTTATTGTTTGTTTTAGTGACTAATAAAACATTAAAGTGATACTTGTCAAATTCCTAACTTCGCAGGCATGTAAAAAAGGGTTTAGGGCATGATAAACTATGTAACTAAATAAAAGTTTCAGTACAAAACTTTTAATAAATTTAGAATTCCAATTATAATCAAGGGGTTTAGGTCTTGTAAAGAACGAAAAGGAACTACCGTAATCTCATAACATGGTACATTTTCATATCATCTGTTTATGCTTCAGATGATGATACCTTGTCAGATCAGATCAAACCAATGTAAAATAAATACCTTTTAAGAACAGTAAGAATCCCTTGTAACAATTTACATCTATTCTAAATATATTTAAAAATACTTGGCTATTTCACTCTAGAGTAACTAGTTTTGGGTAGAGTGAGGTATATAAATTGATTTGCCTTGCCAATCGAATCAAATTTATTGACAACAATCCTGTTTGCGATGTACTGGCAACTCGCATGTGAGGTAAACTGCGGTAAGCCGATTTAGACACCCGCGGAAATGTTTTTCATGCCGGCATGTTGCCAAAATTGGCAAAGTTCCCGGAAATACTTACAATTCTAACGAAGCTCAGACGGTTCGGGTCAACGGGTAATTTATATTCAGAATCTTTCTAATTGAGTTTTTTCGCCCAAAACCCGCAAAAGTGATTTTGCAGATTCGGCAAAGCAATTTGTTTCTACTAACAAGCATGTGGTTTTGAGAGTTTACACAGCTTGCCGTGCTGGCAGCAGGGACCGGCGGCAGGTTGGCGGATTTGCCAGCGAAATGCCAAGGAATGGCGGATTGGTTATTAATGGCCATGTACAAAAAGACAACAAAAGATAACTGGGAAATAGAGGAAACTATACATATTGAAGCTGTAGTGGCTGACGAACATACAGAAAAATAGAGGTCGGAATGTCACGGACCGGCCCGGGCATGGGCCAAGTTTTAGGGAACTGGGTCCCGGCCGGTTTGGTCCCCTGTAGAAAATAAAGCACGCTAATATAAGCTTGGAAGACTAAAACCAACGACATCATAACAGTTTCAAAATATTCTGAGGCTTTGTGTAACAACATGGAAACTTTTGAAAAATTGTGCTTATGAGCTTCAAGCAAAGACTGCCAATCACATCGTTCTTTTCACATCTGGTAAAAGCCCTATATTAACATGTGGTGGCACTATAATTCTATTGGAGGAGTTCGAGACTTTTAACCGAACGAAGAATAAAATACTAAAATAATTAGAATATAAGTTATGTTAAAGATCTTCCCAGCAGCATATCCCGTTAACGTTTGAGTACCAAGCTAAAAATACAAACAAAAACGGAAAAAATTCCTAAAAGGCCAAACAATCATTCTGAAACTTCTCTGAAACATATATTTTAGACTTTAAACTTAAGCAAAATCGAATTATCAATCGATAATAATTGAAACTATTTGGCAAAAGAGTGAAACGGTTGTTTGCTCGCAATATATGCGCAAAGTACCGTCTAAAAAAGGCATTGTTCAGTTTGCCCACAACGGGAAAACGGACAATAATAAAACTTTCTAGAATGAATAGAAAAACTTCAAAAATAAATATTTTTGAAAAGTTTTAATCAGAAAGTATAATTCGCCTAAGAACTAAGTCATAAATTACATGATGGAATTATGTTTTGTAATATTATTAATACTATGGAAACGTATTATAAACAAAGCAAAAACATAAAGCTTTACAACTTTGAGCAAAAAATATCTGGGAAAATATCGGCCGACTTTTGAAAACTATGGCCCCTATTTTTTCGTGGTAAGTAAACTCTTGGCCGGGTGCCAAAATGACTGCGGAATTGCTTATGGAATCGTTAATTGTTTTAATTGACAGGTAAACTCACTTTATCATAGCCAGGTCTGCCGCTAACTGGCAGTCTACTTGCATGCAACGGGCCAGCCCACCGCACACCTGCGTCTCTAACACGCAAAAAATGATATGACTGGAACCGGAGCAGAAGGTTTAGAATAGTGAAACCGGTTAAAGGAATGGGGAGGATGGTTACTAGACGGAATGCCTTAAATAAGGTTGTTTGTAAGGAACCTTAGTATTAGGTATAAGAGTAACTAAAAGTTCATGCCGTAAAATGCTTTTCGTAGAAGGTTATCTTACTCTAATATAAGTTAAAAGTGCTGTAAGCACTGGTATAAACTATGAAGATACCGTATTCCTCCTAAAGCGTTTTTTTAAGATAATTACTATATTTGGCATCATAGAGCGTTCCACTAAAACTTTTGGATAAAAATCCTTGAAATCTGCCCCACGTGAGCCTCTGGAATAAAACAGCAAAAGCCGACAATTAGCTAGTTTTTAGTGTGTTCTAAATGAGCTGGCGGTGGTATAAATAAATAGAAATAAAAGAAGAGCAGCACTCAAGTGGAGGATATTACATGAGCTACTCTTGTTAGTTAGGAATAGTAACAATGTTGGAGTTGTCAATAAAGATAATAAAACTGTTACTGTATTTAGAAGTTAGATAAATGTATATTCGGATTCAAAACGAATAATGGAGTGTAGAACATTATTTACAAGCCAAACTCAATTGCGTACACACAGTTTTGGCTAGCAATTATTTTCAACATTCTCCGTTATTCGTTTTGAATCCGACTATAGCTGATAGTGAAGAAAGATGGAAGTCAGCATTTTTAGGATTTAACAAGAATTAAATAAGTTTCTTTTAAATAAACTCTTTTAGAAGAACATTAATAAGACAGAGACTACTAAAAACAGTCTAAGCCTTCTGAAAATACTTAAAACTAATAAACTTCCAGATATCCTAATATAACTTACTCAGTGAATGGTTGTCTTGGCATAATCGGTGTAGATATATCTGATTCCTTTTCATAGACAAATGTTTTAACAGCATCATTACCAAATGAAACCCTAAAACATATTAATTTATTATTGTAAGCTTAAGGGAAATGATTGTCCCCACCCTGTTTGTAATGACTTAAAAACATAACAAGTTACCACAGAACATTCAAGATTTATTTATAAAACTTTGCCAAATTTCTGTATTATCGTATAAGTTTATCCTGTAATCAATCATTCTCAAATAGTTTTCCAGCTTTATAGGACTGTCTCTGTTTGGCAGCCCCCCCCCCTCCAGTTTGCTCGGCAGCCCTTTCCTTTTTCCTACTTTTTACCGCCGTCATTGGTCTCCTTCCTTCGAAATATTCTCAGAAGTTTACGCATTTTACTAAAACATGTATAATCATGCGAATATGTTCTCGAAAAAATGTCTAGAAAAGAAAGAAAACATAATATGGCGCGAAATCTATTGAAAACATTGAGAATGGAATTTAGTATATGAATCACTATCATATTAAGAAACAGAAACATTTGGCAAATGTATAATATATAGCAAATAGCTTCTAAGATATAGTCGGTTAACTAATCGCTTGCAAAGGGTTACGGTACGACCTGCAAACTATTTAGAGCTTATTAGAGTACTTATAGCAAATTTAGAGCAAATATAAGCTCTAATTTTAATTTATTAGACCTTTAACTGCAAGCGATTAGTCCGCGGACTATAATGGAGTTGTATTGTTTCTTTCAAAAGTACTCATGAACCTTTTCCGGAAATAGCATAATGTTCGGTAAGCTAACATTGAGCTCAAAAATATAGGTACATAAAAGCAAAATAGCTTGAAGAGTAATAACTAAACTCTATGTTTATATAGTTTTGTATATATGAAACATTAATATCTAGTATAATTACGGGAATAGAATTAAGTTGTCAACTTGTCTCTAAATAGCTGCTATTAATGAATGAATAGGTAGAAAAAAGAATAGCAGTTCAAGAACCAATGAACCAACATAGAGACGTAGCATATGCAAGGTGACCTGTTTTCTTTGAAACATCCAAATTCCATATACCGGTATTCCGGGATATAATAACACTAGGCGAATCAGTTTTTTAAACTTTAGCCAAAGAGCTAAGTTTTCAGCTCAGTTACCTTGTTAAAGACGATGATTTAAAAGTACTTTCATTTTAATATAACACCGCTTTCCTCCAGTGCCCGTAGTATTGAAACGCCCGGTTAAGTGCCCGGGCAGTTTTGAGCCTGCCCGGGCAACAACCCACAACCGCTCGGGCAGCTAAAAACGGCCGGGGCACCCACTCGTGCGTTTCTATACTATGGCTACAGGATACTGCTCCGGAAACATAGGTCTTCATGCATTCTATACCATCTAACAAGTAAATAAAGCCTTTGAGGAAGCTCTAGCCTTCTATTGAATCTTCTTTTCCTCATAATTAAAAACAAAATAAATATTATCTGGATTCCGGCTATAAATTAATTGCACAAATGACGCGAGGTGTGAACATAGGAAACATTCAGCCGCCCAACATGGGGCGGTGTGGAAAAACAAAACGCCGTGGCGGATTAAAGATCGCGGTGGTCCGGAGTGACAAAAATATAGAGAAGCAACACTAATGAGAAGGTGATGTTTGGGAAAAGCCACTGTTTATGATGTTTGGAGCAGCAAATACGCAATTTGCGGTAAAGTAATGTTTTATACCGCTGTAAGCAAAATAAATGCTAAATATTCGAAATAGAATACGTTTAACTGGTCACCGCTTTTTATTTATTCATAACATTGGCTCGGTCGGTCTAACTTTTACAAACCGCATTTCTACTGATTCATCTTGCAATCAGCGATTGATAAAGATTTTAGCCTAACCTTCTGAGCAGCTTCCGAAATGAATAGTTTGCTAAACAACAAGATTAAATTTGAAGGAGTTTCTCAGAAACCGTATGATATTTGTGACCATAAATAAGTAAGAAATGTAACTAGCGCTCTAATTCTAATTGTTTACTGGCTAGTTGGCCTAAAACAACTTGAGTCTGGGCTTCCCTCTAAGTTTGTTTATTGTATATTTCTACGGCAGCTATGTTTCCTCTGAGTGAAACTCGAAACTTTCTTCTCAACCTAAACTCTCTCATTTATAAAGCTATTTCTCCCTATTGTATTTTTATTTTAGGTTTATAGTCTGATTCGAGAGTAATAATGGAGTGTTAAAAAATAATCTCGTTGAAAATGCTCTGAAAGTATTCGAAAACCGAAAATGTAGCAAAATTTTCTCAAAATACGCAAGTAACACTCCATTATTCATCTTGAATCAGCCTATACGTGGGGAGTGGAAAATACTCATAAACTATGTTGGAAGTCAGATATTATATTTACAGGATACTAGAAAAGTCCTCTACCATATACATTAGTGAATAGCTAAATAACTGAAATGTATGTGGATAAGTTAGGTTATGCCGTTACAAAAAAAGTATAGAAAGGAAAAAAAATTATGTGTTAAAGTTATGTTAGAATATAATGTTACCAAACTAAAGTTATTTGGGAACAATCTCGTTTAGTTTCTGCTTTAGTGCATTCTAGTGCACAACTTATCACAACCATAATTTGTGATAAGTTGTGCATTAAAATTGGTCGGAAAGAATATTGTTTTATGCTAACAATAAGACTACTAACAAATTTTCTCAAATAATTAGACTAATACGAGTATTCGGGAAGAACACATATAGTCTGCGCCAAGAGTAATGGTGGAGTGTAAAGAATTCTTCGCTCGTCTGCGACTGTTTTGCGAGCACCGCGCTAGCATCTGTCGGCTTCACTCCGTTCAATATTGTACTTTGCAAGCACGCGCGTGTAATTTGCATGCGGGTGCGGTGTTAAAAATCCTATAAATACGCAAATGACACTCCATAATTGCTCTCGGCGCTGACTATAGTTTTGAGATCCTTTTGCCAGTTAGGTGAAATAATTTGCTGCACAACAAGATTAAATTTGATTGAGTTTTTCAGAAATTAGGTATTGAAATGTGGAATCACCGCCTATAGTTACTGAAAGCAGCGAAACTGCGAAACTTTATATTATATAAATATTTCTTAGTAACTTAAAATTTTTCTAGTCTTTGCGGTAAATTGCTTTCCTCACTACAACTTTCGCTTTTTAAGCAGTTCGCTGTTTTCAGCCGCGCATAATAGGGGCAAAATCGGTCAATGCGCAACTTTTCAAGGTTAAAACTGAACTTGGTGAGGTGGAATCGGGAAATTGCAAATAAATATGATGCGATGGTGTAAAATGACTAGCCGCAGGGGTTAATAAAGCGTTCTGCTTAGTTTGGGAGAGAAGTAAACTACTCGCAAATCTAGTAGTAAACGAAAATAAGTATAGTTTTGAATGTTCAGGTTTCAAATTGTGCGGGTATTTATACAAATATTAAGTTTTATTTATATTTAATTAAACTAAAACTTAACAAGGTTTGTTCATTTCTTGAATATGTCCGAGTGAACGAGTTTCTACTACAAATTGAAACTCTAAATTGAATGAAAGCCACTTACGGCTAGTAATTTTAGGAACAACTTGCACGTTTTTGCTGGAGAACTAGAGTTAGCTGTTAAAGAACCAAAACTCTAAAATTGAAATAACGAAAATCTTCAAAAATTTTCAAATTACGCGATATTGTTATTATCGTTATGGCTCGGATAATTCAGAGCTAAATTTATCCAGAACATTGTGGGTAGAATTTAACTCCGCAAATGTCTGATAGCTTAGCTGCACTATTGAAAAGCTCAAAAGAATCATCCAATTTCAAGTCAAAACACAAGGGAAACGTGAAAAATGAGTAGGCAGTGGTAAGAAATGTGAAAATCCGCAATCACGGGCAGCGAATTGTTTTATAATAAACGAGCGACAAGAGCGAGCGTGATAAATGGTGAATGCCGGCGACAAATTCGAAAATAAAAAGATCTCGAAAAAAATATATAGTATAGGCAAAAGCAGAAAACATATTTTAGGATTTGAAATTTGTCAACTGGCAAAAGTTGTTATAGTTTCAAGGTCTAGAGCACTAGGAAGCTATAGTCTATAACAAACAAAGACCGCAGAGCGCGGTGGTATACATAGCCTTCCGCAATTGCGTATTTGTCTGTTTCTAGACAGTATACAAAATAAAACTAGTACAGTAATATTTTTCCGAAAACAAGCAAAAAATTGCGCATCGAACCATATAATGGTTTTCCAATTTTGTCACAGAACGAGCGATTTTACAAACCTTGCACAACACCGTGCACTGCAGTCTTCTTTTTGTTATGGACTATATTTTTCCTCTGTTTTCATCAAAAATAAAACTTATTAACTCGGGAAAGTTATGCAATCTTTTTAGTAATCGAAATTGAGAAAACTTATGTCTTTAGTTTAAACTTTAAAACAGAAGAAGCTACCGCGTTACTTCAAGTACATTAGTTATAAAGCAAATACTTTATAATAAATGAATAAAGAAAGAATATGTACGCAGTCAGCGGTGGCAAGAAAACTAACACGGTGGCGAAATATCGAAAAGAAAAACAAATAAAGAAACATTTGGGGGGAACAAATACAAACTCAACGCGGTAGAAAGTGCACTGGTATAGTCTATTGCAAACAAAAGACCCCAGAGCGCGGTGGTATAAATAAGTTTCCGCAATTGCATAATGGTCGTTTCCTGGACATGGTACAAAATAAAACTAGTACAATAATATTTTTTGACCACAAACAAAAAATTGCGCATCGAACCATATAATGGACGTTTAATTTTGCCACAGAACAAGCGATTTTTGAAACCTTAAACAACACGCTCACTGCAGACTTTATTTGTTATGAACTATACAGAATTTAAAGTTTTTGAGTAAGTCATAATGTCTATATAATCGCGAAAAAGGATTTGTTCCAATGGCCTAGTGGTTAGCATTATTGTTTGATAAGCAAGTGATACAGGTTCGAATCCCCCAAGGAACCTAATTATGCAAATGTTATGTTAGCTCATTCTAAAGCCATATCAAAGAATAGTTATAGTCGGCGGACTAATCGCTTGCAAGGGGTTACTGTATGAACTGCAAATTTACTAGAGGTTATTAAAGTAATTGGAGCAAATCTCTGCTCTAATTATAATTTATTAGACCTTTAACTGCAAGTGATTAGTCCGCCGACTATAGACAACATTGATACTAAAACTCAAATTTGGAAAAGGTGAAAACTTACAGAAACTTTAGAACTTCTTACTTATGATGCAACTAGCGCAAATAGGGCTTTAACTTTTACTGTAGTAATCTAATTTGATTAAATTAACCGCATATAAACAAGATATCTTTGAAATGCCATCGTGCGGTGTTGATAATACATTACAGCGGTGGCTACTGGCGCTGCGCGGGCCTGCCGCGGGCACTGCGCGAGCGGATAAGTTAGTAAGGCTATTAAAGAGATACAATCAGTGTAACAGCAGAGGAATAAATTATGATACGCAGAGAGGGGTTGCGAAAATAAAAGTGCTACGGCGAAAGAATATTCATATAATAACTTATGATTATTGAGATAAACTACTTTCTTATAATAAATGGGTTCAGGGATGGTAACGGGCCTGCCGTAAACAAAATTTATCGGCCAGGAATGGCCCGCGAACTTCTCACCTATAACATGGAACACAAATATAGAAAAGGGCTCCCGATACCTTAATTTTATGGGTAACACTAACTAATGTATTTTCCCTTGCCCTGTTCGTAGTTATGTTCGAACCTAACATTATGCAAAGAGTGAAAGATCGTTGATACAGCATAGGCCTATATTTAACTTCGTGTCCCCGAGGACTGATTGTTATAATGGAGTCGTCTCTGCTCAGAAGATTCCGGAATGAAGGACCGAAACCTCATGCGCAGAAGAAATCTACAGTTATTGTGTGTAGTATTATTATTGTGATACATGCGATTACAGAAAACAAATTACTTTCAAATTACTTTTAACTTGTCCTTCCCTACAGTAATCCGCATTGAATCCTAAGTTTCCCTCCAGAACCTGTCGCCAATCCAATACCCTACTGCCCTCCCAGTGCCTATTTCACTGTGTAACACTCAATAAATGTGATTTATTGTCGTTTCTTATTTAGTGACACTGCGCAAACTTTGATTAATTTATTGTACCGCGGTCGTTTAGTAGCGGAGAAGTGCAAAAGCTGACGTTGAACCCCAAACAAAAAGCCACAAATTCAGTAGATCTCAAAATTAATATTAAGTTCTTCAGAGAGCTCAGTAACCAGCTACCTAAGGTATTACCCCATTTATTTAGTAACACATTATGAAGCAAACTTTTCTTTTTCTAGCATTTTTCCTAACGCCACCCTTTCTTTACACCCTGTAAACAGCGTGCAAACTGACCGTTTGGATGCGTGTCCGTTGGGTGAAGTAGGCGTCGACCGCAATATTTCTTCTGTTTCTGAAGTCATTCTTCTAGTACATAGAAATTAGCGGACAACGAAAGACTGAAAATAATTAAATAATTAAAATGAATTAAAGTATAATAAAAAGGGTAAGAAATAAAGTGAGTATAACATTATTCGAACTGAGTAAACGATAAACCATAACAACTTGTGGAGAAAACTCATATTCCTAAAATACTACAGTCTGTATAGTCAGATTCAAAATACGGCCGTGTTAATCAGCAGTAGTGTTGCACTATATTTTGTATGAGTAAGGCAGAGCGAAAACAAGTTTGCAATCTGCTGATATCGCGCGCGTAGAATGCAAGTAGGCGCAGTGTTAAAAATGACGAAATACGCAGCATACACGGCTATATTGCTTCTGAATCTGACTATATCAAGAAGCTATGTTTCCAGCGTAGTTTTCAGAGGAGCATCGGTGTTAAATAATAAGGAATAGAGAATCGGGGGGATTGGCTTTTTTATTCATTTTTATTTAACACCGCCTCTATAGAGGATACTGTTCTCACAACATGTTGAACACATCGGTTAGGCGAAGTGCCAAAACCAGCGACTGTGCTTTATGTTGCCGAAACTGTGCCAAAAGCTACAGTAATCACTCATTGAAATTCACCATTCCTAAAATTTTCATGCAAAAAGAGTATAAAAGTGATTAGATGTGCAGGTTGTTGCTCATTTTCTTAACCGACAGAAAATGACTGTTTCAACATGTTGTGTGCTGGTAACGTAGCTATTGTAGCAGTATATAGTAAGCTTGTGACATTTAAAAGATAATTAGAGTACAATAATAGATAATAATTAATTTATAACATAATTCTATAGTCTTCTATTCTTTTCTATACTATCGTTTGATATTTTAGCTATTTTAAAGGCGCTGATTCAGAATTTCATGGAAGCAAAACCAACAAAAGTGATACACAGCTGACAACCAACATTAAAGGCAATATACAAAATAGTTTATAAAAGGGAATAATCGATATTTGTATAAATAAAGTTTACAAATAAGACTAGAATTTAAAACTAATTAAATCTGTACAGGCTATTTTATAAGAATTGGTTTTACTTGAGTTTTGTATGTATAGTTTTGTGTAATTTAGTTTTAGTTAATTCTAGTTTTACCTCTAAAACTTTATAAAATTTCTATTCTTAAGTCAAAAAGCCCAAAAAGAAACTGTTTATGAACACTGTTTGCGGCTTTGTTTGGCGATTATTTGGCTGATAAATGGCCGATTCGAAGATAAGAAGAAATAGAAAACGTCTATATCAATAAGCATTTAAAAAAGACTGGACTTCCGGTTGGAATCAGAAAAGTACAAAAAGATAGTAAATATTATGTAATACTTTCAAAACTTATAATATTGTCCTTTGTAAAAATATTCTAAATCTGATAATTTGAATAGCCTTATCCAGGTTTCTACGTTATATAGATAGGAAGAGCAAAGAGAAGATGGAGGGATCAATTCAAGGAACAGCTAGAAGAAGTTTGGATGCAAACGACAAGAAGTGAACCAAGAACTTGTAAAGAAAGCATCAACAATCAGATAGATATAATATTGGGTATTGAATCAATATTATTGTTATTATTATAGTCTGTATTGAGCTCTAGCGCTGCAGCGCAGAATCCTATAAGGTCTTCTAACCAGCCAACTGGTGCTAAACTTCTTGTTTGTTCCAAATAGTAAGAATGAAGCGCGAGAAACGAAATGAAGGCATTTGATGGACTGATAAGGAAAGAAATAAAGACAGAACAAAGAAAAGCAAACAAATGCACTAATAATTAGGAATATATAATGTTTTTTACAGCTTTTCTTTGCATTTAGAATCTGAAAGAACCTTTCCAATGTATTTAATAAGAATTTAAAAATTGCAAAGTAAATTAGTCCTAAATAGCAAGTTATGCAGAGCTTAAAAGAGCCTCGTAACCTCCTATGGGCTAGTATTACAGCAATAAATATAAGTTTTCGGTAAAGTTATAAAGTGCTGGTAAAGATAATCTTGTATTTTAGTAATCTAAGATAATCGAAACTACCAGTACTTATTTAAATCAATAGTAATATACTGTCATCTTACTTTACGTTTAATTGTACTTTCGGAAAAATATACATATTATTATTATTATTATTATCTCAGAGAACTACAGTTTATTATAGTCTGTTTCTAGAGTTATGTCTTAGGCGCACTATCTTGGGTATCAGCGGTGTCATACAAAAATAAATGGAAAATCGGTGGATTGGAGAATATTCTTCCAAAATAGATTCCACATCTAAGTTTCAAAACAGCCCTTTCCTGTCCATAAAATAATGAAAGTGACAGTCTGCGAATTGCATGTCGCACTAGCAATATGTTCGCGCACACAGGACTGTGTGTAAATTAGTGCATGCGGGCTGTTCAGGCCAACTGGCGGTTAACTGACCGCCGTGGCGGGCCTATCCCTTGTATGAGCGCGCTTGTCCCAAATATATACAATGTAAAGTGATTGATCCTAGTGAATAACACTCGCAAATACACGCAAAACATGCGCCCTTTGAAGTTTGGTCGGGATTTTAGGATATGTTTGAAGGGATTCTGCTTCTTCGGGGAAATGTTGTCATTGAAGTCAGAAAGTCACATTTTATAGACTTTATAAGACATTTTATATTGTAGTTATTTAATATGAACTGAACTATAGTCTACGGACAAATCTCATGTAGTTTAAAGGTCTATTTATTATAAGGCGAGCGCACAATTATATCGGTTGC
>JAQGAV010001660.1:0-19530 GCA_034691345.1 Phasmarhabditis papillosa
TCTAGCTGCTCTTGAAATATCTTCGATCAATGGATGAAATATGTTGGAAGGCAGACGGGAGGCCTTCTTTTATAGTGCTCGAAAGCCTACATCCCAGAATATCTCCAGACATTCAAGAATTATCCGATGAAACATACCTGAAACAAGAACATCGTGCATTCCTGATATAACGAAAGTAAGTGGGAACCACATTATTTTTCTAAATTCCAAAATGTATACATGAATCAAAAAATGTATCAAAAATTGTGATTTCACGATGTGACAAAATGTTTGAAAGCAGACGAGGAATTAACTCACCGCGGCAACTAAAACTACTTAATGTTAACGCGTTAACGTCACCGGCCGCATTTGATTCAAATGATTTGAATCCCAAGAGGCTTCATATGGACTTTTTTGCGCATAATTTATCAGCAATTAATTAACTGTAAATATATATATGTTCAAAGAGTACTTATACCATACATAATATTGCAGATGAACACGGAAGATCATATTGCCATCTCGATGATGGGCATGGCCGAAACGTTGCGAACCCTAACACCTCCTAAATGTAAAATGGCCATTAAATGTATCAGAGTAAGACCGACCATTTTTAATGGTTATCAATTGTCTTTTAAGGGTGCTCTCACACTATCACTGTCGCCACATATGCATGCAACTCTTCAGCTTCAGTTAGGGAAGCTAATGCTATACTACACGGAGAATGTAGAAGAAGCTCGGAATATTTTATTGCATACGGTTGGTATTATTTTCTTAGATCAAATGGTTATTTTTGTCCACGTTCAGGAACGTATTATTTTTGTTTGTTTAAAACCACGCAATATTCATCGGATAATCATAAAATTCGGTAAGTTTTTGGTTCCAAATCGTACATTTCCCTTTTACCACCCGCTTAGTTAAGAGCACTTCTTCAAACTTAAATAATTGATTGGTTTTAGTATCAAATATTCCATGGATTAAGTTATCACACCAATTTGACGGAGTTTGATGCACCGAGGTTGGAAGCATTAGTGCTTCTATGCGAGTCCACACTCAGTGGTGAGTAGTTGTATATTTACTTAATTGCATAGTTTAACTTTTTCAGGATCATTGTCTGCTGCCAATTTGAATACCGCAATAGCCTTCGTAACTGACGAAATTCGTTCAGGAAAAACCGACAAACATGTTGATGTATCGGTTAAGCTGTTTTTGTTTTACGTTGTAAGTCGATCTGGTTGAGACTAAAGCGTTTTTGGATTATTTTCACTAATTACCGTAAATAGGCTTTTTCTGCTTACGAACATGTTTTATTCAGGAAGCCTCATTTCTGGTTGGGAATTCAAACTCGGCTTTCGAAGGGTGCGACAGCGCTATCAAGATATTTGAGAATAAGGACTGCTTCACACATTTGTACTTCCGAATGATCAAGATCATGGTTTGCCTAACTTCGAATGCTCTCGTATTATTCCTTTTTCAGTTGAGATCTAGGACGAGTGAATTTGAAGCTGATATTGAAGAAGTACGAAATGTTGGACAAATGGTCAATTCGCTCGATCAAAGCTCATCTGTTACATCGAACCTGAAAGCATTTTATTGTTGTATTCAGTTGTCGAATATGCTCTCCGACGGAAAGGTACTCTTTTTAATTTCTTCAATAGCGTGGCTAATTTAGTGAAGATTGAGCCGAGATATCAGATAGTAATGCAAAATAGATAATGTTTGCTAATAGTAGATGTTTAAGGTTCGCTCCGCTCGTCAACATCTTCGTAGCATGCAGAACATAGTCCAGAATTTGCCAAGAGACGAGACTGCTTTTCCATGTAGTGTAAAGTATGTTCTCCGCTTCTACCCTTGCATAATTTTCAAATTTAGATTTATGGCAACTGTACCTTTAACAGCGTTTGCATGTTTGATGACTGTTGCTACAGATATTATGCAATGTAGAAATGATCGCGCTATTAAGTACTTCAATATTGGTATGAAACATCTACGGGAATATATTGTACTGGTAAGCTGTTATACTTTCAGTATTTAGTGAAATATTGTATTATTTATTCATTCAAAACTTTAACGTTTAATATATATTTCTAGGCCATAAGGTCTCCACGTCAGTTTGGTATTATGAAGTCAGTTCAGCGTATGCGACTAATGTTTGATGAACTAATTGCACAAGTATACATCGTTTCATGTAAGCCAAGTTCAACTCTCACACAGGTTTGTTAATGAAAAAAATATGCAAACGTTAAACTCTTTAGATTGTGGATATGGTTCGATTTTCTTCAAAGTTCTGCCCGGAGTTGCTTGAAGAGTTTGGTCCATCGATGCACAATCTGCTGGTACGTCTCTGCGCACTATTTCATGTTTATTATCTTTGCTATTTCAGGCCTTGCATTGTATTTATCTGCAAGAGTACGGTCTCGCGGTCAAACACTACCAGGCTGCTTTGACGGTTTGTATTTCACCTTATTTCTTAATACACTGTCATTTCAGTATAAATGCTCGCAAGAGCGGAATATTTGGATCACTACTAATATGAATTTGGCTTTATTATACCTGTCGCGCGGAGATCAATCCGGTTATTATGGAGTTGCCGATAGGTGAGGGAATGAGCTTTTCATCATTGCTGAATACTTCGTGCACCCAGTGCGGGAAGATGGTCATTGTTATCAAAAGCCAAAGTCGTCTTCTAAAATGTTGTGGATATTTCATTTAAGAAGAACACATAATTACAATTCAGTGATGAACTCAATTATATTTTAGGCTTATTGCCAGTCAAGTGAATCAATGCCCAACTATAATCAAAAACAACGTTAGCTTCATTCACGCGTTTCACAATTATCTCCTCAACAAGCCATTAGAATGCAGGTTAATATTATAACACTTGGTTTTCACTAATGTTTATATTTAGGAAAATGTGTGCTGAATGTATGGACGCATCGAAGAAAGAAGACCTGTTCAGACTTCACGGGATGGGTGTACTTCTATTATCGCTCGTCTATCCAACCAATGCTAACGAGGTTTTTTAAAATATTTCTTCTTAATATTATATTATTTTTAGTTTCGTGATTTCATCAGCGCAGTGGAGCCGACACTAGATTGGGCTTCGAAAATAGGAGATCACTCACTTTCGCAATGGAGTAATAAAGTTGTTGCAAGTAGGTTCACGTACTAATTCTTGTTTGATCATATTTCTTATAGGGATTAGAACTAAAATTGGCCAAGATCCCACCCAGAACATTACCCAAGCACAGGCTGCGAAGGTTCATATTGAAAAGGACGTTCTCTTGGCCGACCATCAAAAGCACGAAGCTGCGCCGCTCATTGAGGTGGGCTGTTGTCGTTTACTTATTCTTTACCAATACAATATTTTAGTGGTTCGAAGGTGATCCGCTTGATTTCTTGCCCAAAGATGATTGAAGTAGGAAATCGATGGTTTTGCGCCGTGTTATTTTTTTTTGTTTACCTCTTTTTCTTTTGAAGTTAGAATTCTATTTCCATAGGCATATATATTTTAATAATATTTTATTAATTTACATTAATCTGCATTGTAATTCGGGTATGTTGTCACTTTACACAGATCTCATAGGTAGCTTACTTTCTTGTATATGTCTCTTTTATATTTGTGTGAATAAAGATGTTTCCCTTCAATTTGCAACCTTTTTGCCGTGAACTTTCTTTTAAGTAGCTGGTCTTATTATTCGTATGTATGTAATTTGATAAGATGGTGAACTAATTAGCCAGTAGCTACGACTATGATTCGGTTTTATGAAATGTATAGATGAAACATAGAGAATGCGGTAGCAACAAAAGTGTTTATCAGAGTGATGCGTTTTGATAGAATAGAGATAGTATTTTGCAATGGGTAACTAGGGTGCTCGTTGTTTGATATGGTCTTTGTCGGTTTGGTGTTAGATCGTCATGTCTACAGCTCTTCTAAGTAGCGAGAAGTCTATATTTCTTTTTTCTTCTTTTACCAGGTTGAAATGGGTCCACAATAGGATAGTAAATCATTTATGGAGCAACCAACATCGCAGCAGATTGATTGAAGTTGCCTAATTGAGGGCGCAACTAGTGCTCGTTTCTCTAAAATAAAATGTATATGTATATGAATTGTAAACACTTGTCATAGTTATTAGTGATTTATTTTGTATCATCTTGCAGTTAAAACATTTTTGAAACCCCTTATCATGAAACTAGTCTGATTTCTTAGGGACAGAGCCATAGAGAGAAACGAAATAGTTGCACCAATAACTTTAGTTTTTCTTTATTTCAACAACATAACGTTGTTAACAATACTCAATAAAGTTATACAATTCTTTGATCCTTTCTTTTCGTTGTGTTTTGTTAGAAAATGCCATTTTTAGTAAGTTTTGGTGACGTTTGCCCCCCGTTACCCGATAATCTATAGATTCAACAAGTATATACTCATTAGACATGTATTTCCAATTTGCGTTTCTTATAATATGTTTGCTTAAGCCTTTAGTAAACAATACATGATGTTTTCTTGTTTTCTTTTTAGCATTAAACCCTCATCCCATTTAGAAAAAAATGAAGATTATACGTTTCATTGTAAAGTCTTTCAGAGAATTTTTGATGCTGGCATCCGTCAATATATGCAGGCCAGCATGATACTCTATAGATATTGGTATTCTATCAGGAGCTCTAATATTTCAATCCTTTTAGCTTCATTACAATGTTAATGATATCTTTAAAGGTCTATTTAAGCCGTCATATTCGCATATTTAAATATAAAATAGGTGTTTGTTATATTTGATGGATGAGATGCATTCATTCTGAGAAATGAAATGTGATTCCAGGGTATGTTTAACGACCTTCCAGCGGAGCTTAGATTGCCAGCAGTAGGAGCATCAATACTGCTCATTTCCTCTACTGAATATGATACCATAAAAAGAAAGGTAAACATCCTTTCGAAGGTCAACTAAAGGGGGAAACTTGTTTTATTACGGAACACGTCAAAAAACTTTAATTTTTGTGAAAAATTTAATAACGCATTCTACCGTTCGCTAGCGAACTAGTTATGTAGGTATAACTAGCTTTCCAGATTAATTTAAAGGAGTTGAGAAAGGAACACTCCTTACCATAAGGGCCCGTTTTGAGCCAGCCCGGACCATTTTACACACTACCCAAAATATACGCTAATTTTTTTGACACTTATTATCGAGCCTTTGCGGATCATATTGTAGTTGGTTATCTAAACTTGATTGGGGTCGATATATATATATAGTTGCTCTATAGAAGGCCACAAGTTGCTCGTGGCCGGCCCGCTGGATATTCTGCTCTTTACTCCCTACTACACCGGTACATCGTCTCCCATCTGGGAAAGGACAGGCTATATTATCTAATGTTATGTAACTTAGTATGCAGCCCTTTAAAAGGGTAGGATATTACTAATAAGGTAGTAACTCCTTTACTACCCTACTATTCAAGTGAAGGAAATCTTTCTCAACGTTTACAGTCGACCGAAGTAATCAACCGGTTAGAAAGAGATTGCAATAAAAGCTAGATTTAGCCAAAATCACAATTTTGAAATAGAGAAATGCTCAGATAGCTGCATAATTCTTGCAGATAAAGTAGCAAAAGACTTATTTGGAATGTCGAATCCTCTATTTATAAACGGTATGCTCTTGCCCATAATCTGCCCAAATTCAACTTATAGATGTGTTGGATACAATAATCCCAAACGACAGAGGAAGATTTCGGAAAATATGCATTATGCGAGATTCTAACCCCGACCTTTAGTTTACCGGACGAGTGCTCTAACCACTGAGCTACCGCTGGCTGGGTCGGTGTAGGCTTATTACGAACTTAGAACCTATCAGTTCTAACTGATGCTCAACTTACTTAAATAGTTTTCCACAGGCACAGAACGTTTTCTTCTCATACTACAGGCCATTGACCAAGCCATTGTGAAACTGCTACCTCCGGGGGGACACATTCGCAATCTGCCATCTAAATACAAGATATTATTATTAATAGAGGAAGACGACTGGTTATTAGACTGTTAATAACAGTTCGGTTTTGTGAACTGGCTTGTTTTAGAAAATGATATATAGTCTTTTGCAAGAGCTGATGGGGACACGCGGTGTTAATTATAATGAATATAAACTTGAAGAAAAGGTTAACAACGAACGATTTTCCAATCATTTTAATAGTACAACGCCTCTCTCTGGGAACGGGCAATCTAGCTCTTTAAAATAGACTATAGTGGCTTACATAAGAGTACTAATGGAGTGTTGTTTGCATATTTGTAGAGAATATTGCGTAAATTTTCATCTTTTGAAGATTTTTCGAGCCATTTTTAACGAGATTCTTTTTCAACACTCCATTATTACACTTGGCGCTGACTATAGTCTGGTGGTTGGTTTATGGGGTTCGAATGAAACACCAGCAATTAATGCATAATTAAGCATTTGATGTTCAATTTGAACTTTGAATGCTTCCGTTTCTTAATACATTAATGATATTCCTGGCTACGGGGAAAACAAGTAGCTCCTAGAGTAAATAAAACGGTACAGTCAATTCGTCTATATTTCACCCATCATCAGTGACCGTAGTATACAAACGCCCGGGTCGGTGCCCGGGCAGTTTTTAGCCTGCCCTGGCAACAATTCTCAACTGCTCGGGTAGCCAAAGACTGCCCGGGCACCCACTCGGGCGTTTCTATACTACGACCACAGGAACCAACAAAATAGTATTAAAAAGGTTCTATAGTCGGCGGGCTAATCGCTTGCAGCTAAAGGTCCAAAAAATTATGATTAGAGCATAGATTTGCTCTAATTGCTCTAATAAGATCTAATAAATTTGTAGTTCTTAGCGTAACCTCCTTGCAAGATATTAGTCCACCGACTGGACATTAACGTTTAATGTAGATGAAGCAAATATATTGACCCCTTCCCGGTTTTCCATTAAAGGGTTGTCTTTTATTAATTTTTAAGTTGGCCAGGCACCGGCAAGGGACCGGCAAGGGACCGGCAAGTGACCGGCAAGGGACCGGCAAGGGACCGGCAAGGGACCGGCAAGGGACCGGCAAGGGACCGGCAAGGGACCGGCACGGGTTCACTTCCCCAAAACTCGGTCCGAGAAATTCCCAACCTTGTGAGGAATGTATAATGCTGACGAGTAAATCCGATACTTCGGAAGGCTAAGAAATTCAACGAATCCGAACCTTTTAGAAGTTCTCTAGAGTTATTAAACTCTCATGATTGTTTCCCTTTTCCTAATACTGGGCCCCCCTAAGAGTACCTTTGCAATTGTGGAAGAAACCCCGTGAGCCGCCGAGGTGACCTATAAACACATTCGTCGGAGCTGACAAATCGCTGAAACTATTGTCGCCGTTGCGCTTTGTAGCTACATTTTAGGGTATATTTAAGGTAAAAAATAGGTCAAAAGCAGGCAAAAAACGAACGTTTAGACCGAAATGCCGTGAGAAGTTGAGAAATTAGAGAAAAACAGGAAACGACGGATAGTTATAATCTAGAAGGCAAGAGAGATTGTTAAATTAATAACAATTGTTAGTTTTAAGTTTTAGTGAAGATTCCTTGTGGACAATCTAGGCCGAGGCCAAGCAAGTACCGTTCTGGGGCCAGTCTAACTTAGAGAACCTCCGCAAGAGATATAGTCTTTTTCAAAACCGTCGGCCTCTTAAGATGCGCGGTGTTGTAAATTTTGCCTTAAGAAGTTCTTTCGCCCGAAGAAAGGGAAGACTTTTTTTCTGCGAATTTGAAGGCAAATTTTGCAACACCGCGCATCGTACAAGGCCGGCGCAGTGTAGTCTAGGTTTTGAAACGGACTATAACCCAATCCTATCAATGTGAATAGCGAGGTCTTGGAATTCGGACAATTGAACTTTCTTATTATCCGACTAATCTAACGATCACAAAGGGGAGAAGAATCTTAAAAGCAACAAACTATAAACTTTGCGCGACGCTAAAAGACGCAGTTTAAATAATTCCGCGCCGTTGCCAGGCTCCGCAAGTTGGAAAGAAAGCACACAGTCAACATAAAGGGATCATTAGGAGCAGTGTTTCTGGATATTTAGACCTTTATTATCTCTGCCAAATATAAAGGAAAATGTTCTTAGTTTCACACCGAAACATTTCATTTTCGTAACTATTTCACTCAAGAAAATAGTTCTAATTTAAAAGCATTTCTCGTTGTTTTTTTCGGAATGAATAGTTTCGACCATTCATTCCGGAATCTTCTGAGCAGAGACGGCTCCTTTCTAACATTTAATCTTCGGGGGCGCGAAACATGGGATAAATAAGCTGCTGGTTTTCCAAGCCTTCTGCAGCTACCGGAGTCTTTATGATTAACTGAAGTAATGATCGAAACTGTAGCTCAGTTCTAATTCTTCCTACTCTTAAAACTATAGTATTTATTAGTATTAGGGCTTCCATTGAATCTCTTCTAAACTAGATCTCAACTGGGAGTGGCTACGGACCGGCCCGCTGTCAACATTTTTCGTCCTGACACGGCTTTTGGTCCCGGACCGGGCAGATATTACCAACATAGAGCTTGCTCATATAACTTATTGTAACAACGTAATTTTGCCTCTAAATTATTCTTTTTGCCTATAAAAGTGACGATCCCAACACGCGGGCCTAGCACCGCCCGGGCCGGCCTTTTAAATGCGCAGCCCTGACCCCATCCATGGAATTCCAACTACTGTACTCTCAACTAAAAACTTTAACTTTGCCTTTTCCCACTTTCAATTTTGTTTTCCTGTCTGCCTGGCTCCATTAATTTGAATGTGAAATCGGCTTAGACTATTTGAAAAGCTACTAATGGTGTCTACGGTGTTTACAACGTAACCAGTGATGGCAAGTATAAATGATTAACAAATAACTTCGGTACTTATATACTCTAGGTTGGCGTTCTTATACCTTTTCAATTTTGCAAAAAGTGATCTTTTTCGAACCTTCCTTAAAGGCACGGCGGTACACTGAAAAATTTGCTACAATTTTTATTTTTTTCTGTTATTCCTCTCGAAAAGTTATTCACAAATATATAAACAATTAAGGTTTGCACAAGAAATTCAATTTTGGTGCACCCAATTTGGGTTATTGTAGCCACGTGAGGACCAAAATACAATCAAAATCATACTTACACTGCATATTTGGCTTATTTCTCTCGCTAAAATGACTTGTCAGGCAAGAAAATGGTAGAAATGTTTTTCGTTTTTACAAAATGCGTGTATTTTAAAAGTTTTACATTCTGCCGCAGGGTCCATCCCAATATTTCAATACGAAGTGACTAGCTCTATCGATTTAAACAATAAAATTGAGATGTAAATTTTGGGTGTACCGTGCCTTTAACCGTGCTTGCTCAGGTTTTCAATGTAATCTTACAATTTGCTTCGGCCATAACCCAAAATAGAAAAAGATTTCCACTTTTAAGCAAGTTTTTGATTTCCGAAGTAAACTGTTGTCGTCAACATCCCGGCCGCTACGTTTAGTCTTCTCCACCGAGTCCTTGTAAACACAGGACGTATGTAGCGTTGTTTAGCAGATTGCGTTGTCTATTATTCATTTAACGTTGTTGTTGTTCTTGTCTTTTAAAGTAAGCAACTGGACTAGAAGCCCCTTCTATGTATGGCCAAAACCAGAGATCTTAGGATGCTTGACCATGAAATTCCTAACTTGTGTAGCTACCGAGGGAATTTCGCGGGCCGAGCCAAGCCGTGGGCCAACAAATGATGAAGACGGACCATTCTTTTCGTACTGCTGGTTACCAGGCATCAAAATTAGCAAAGTTGATTAGTTTTTGAAATATTACAGTTCGCGCCCAGACTCAACGCATAAGCTCCCTGCTCACTTTTCTTACATTTCCATCGCAATGCCTAGTTCTCTAGTGAAAGTCTTCTTTTTACTGTTTGGTCATATGTTTTCGTTGATAATTCCTTTATAATTCCTTGAATTTTCTATCTGAACCTTCGTTTTTTCCACTCTTTATTGGCGGGAAAAAGCCCCATTTGGTGCAGATTCCAAGCGCGCAAAAAATGTGAAAATGAAGATAAAGACAATGAACAATGATGCTAAGCAGAAAAGGTCCCGTGATGAAAGGCAGATGCAGGACCAGAAACCGGAAAATACCGTAACTTAGTGAAGGAATGGACTCGGAGAAACATTACTGCTCCTTTGTGAAAACAAAGCCTGCAGAAGAGTATTTGTTTACACTTACAAATTCTTAGTTTCTAGGATTGTAGTTTTGCTTTCAAATAATAACTACCCAAACTGTTTTAAAAGTTTTGGTGAAATTGGAGTGACTGGGTTACGGTATTGACTTAATTTCGCGTCAGATCCTAACAGCTCAATTCAAATAAGCTTTTAAATTTCAAATGTGCAAACAATTTGAAAGCCTTTCAAAATACAGTCTAGCCTAGGAAAATTGAATAGAAGGCTTCTTTAACTTCATAAATAACAAAATGTTTGGCAGTTTCGAGATCGCTACGACTATATACAAAAATGTCGTTATGTAGCAGCCTTGCCAGCTACAGAAGCTATATTTAGCGTTAGAATACAATAGCGTTCAATAATGTTTTGTTAGCGCTGGTTTTGTAACATCAAGGTAATATGATAACAAGAAATGTGAATTAGAAGTATTGCGACTTCCTCCACCAAAAATTATATACCTACTTGGAGGGGGACGTTGTTAGACTACAATGAATGTACTTCTGAAGAAAAGACTCGTAAGCTACTGATTTTCCTCTATTTTTTACATAACACCGCTGTACCATATATATATATAAAGTAACTAATAAATTTAAGACCACCCCGTAGTAATGTCTTGACTTGCCTGCGTGTGTTTGTTGTACTGTAGAAATAAGTGCAACTAGTGAGATGGCTAGAATTAACTGATGTGAATTCATTCTCTTCTTCTTTACACACCTTCTATATAATATTGAATAACAAAAATGATATTCTGCTTCTGGCTCCGCCGCGACTCCGCCCCTTTTGCAATTAAAGCATATCAACGAGGGGTGGAGCCTAATTGTGGGGGAGAGACGTTTTCCAGGGAATATTGTAAAATTAATAATAAGAATAAGAATAATAATAATAAGCAATATAGAAAGGAACTAGAATTCAATGTTTATCACGGACATTGCTAATTTTGCACTGTAAACGATGTTTCATGCGTGACGTCGGTGTAGGCTATGAATAGCCGAAGAAAGGAATTTACAGAATTTCTAGTTATGCTCATTAAAATGAAAACTGCAGCTTTGGAGAATTGTTCCGGAGAAACCGGATTGTCTACCAAAATCAGTTTTTACAGTTTTTACTAGTTGTACACAGAAACCTTTCAAATTAAAGGCATTGTAGCCCCGTGAGCACGAAAATACAATCAAAAGCATATTTAAACTTCAAATTCGGCTTATTTCTCTCGCTGACGTGACTTATCAGGCAAGAAAATGGTAGAAAGGCTTTTAGAATGCGTGTATTTTAAGAGTTTTGCAGAACCAAATCATTACAAACGTCCCCTTATGAAATGCTGATACATTATAACCAATTGAGAATACATCAGACAGGATTCTCCAACTGGCTGGTTAAACTTGAGAACACTGTTTCTGACCATAAGGTTCCTATAACTTATGTTCCAAAAGCTTCGTTGCCCAGTCTAAAAAACTAGAATCCTGATCTAAGATGAGTAATATTACAAAGAATGTCGCCCGGTGTGAACTGTTTAAAGGTTGAAAACGTTTTTCAAGCCATGCGCTCGCGCTACTCATGACAGCACAAAAACACGGTGTGATTCGATTGTTAAAAAGACTCGCTAGGAGAAGTGCACTTTAAACAGATGTACTTTTGGAGACGAGCGATTCTACATTCATTTTTATAACTCCGCGCTCCGCTCGTGATACCGCGTTGGAAACCTAGGTCTTAAGATAAACCATAGTATATATGTTAGATTGGCGTCTCCGTACCTAATTACGTAGGTTATTGGAGCTCAGTTTCTGCTACGTTCTGCTACTATCTATCTATCTTCACTTATCTTACATGCACATGAAGATTTCGTTTCCAATCCTATGAGCTAGACGCCCGACATTATCAGTCATTATACTCGAACTCCTTATTCCAATAAACCAACTCCCACATTGACTTTGAATCCGGTCTATTTTTGCTGTTACAAACATGATTTTTGTTTATTTCTCACATCAGACTTCTAAATTCGACACCGCACAACAACAAAATTAATAACACCGCTGTGGAGTTTTTTTAGAAAAAGGCGATGTCTACGGGTGTTTATATAGAAATGAGAAGAGTGAAACCATGCAGACAGAAATCATTGGAAAACATATTATGTGTTACTTTATAGAGAGATTTATGAATAACCGTCTAATTGGGCCGTGTTATTTAACGAAGCGCGGGTGTGAATAATCAGTGTGGGTGGTTTACTTGATCCATACGAGGCCATGGAGTTTGGAGCAAAACTCTAGATTGGCCAGGATATCCGAAAATCGGTCCAAAAGACATTTTCATTCGTATTCTAAAGATCCGTTTCGATATTTGACGGAACTTGCTTATAACTAACAGAAAGGAACTTCCGATCCCCAGAAGCGCAATTGTCTTATTCCATAGGGTTCACAGCCCTCAATAACAAAACACATCAAATGATTCCTTTTCCTAAGTCTCCCGGACTAACGAAGATACATCACATTTGGAAAATTGAGCAACTTTAGAAAAACTTGGCTCAAAATAAAGTTATTACCAGAGTTTCCATATCTTTTATAGCTCTAAATTACTTAATTGCAACTTTTTCAATCTTTTTAATAGAAAAATTCAGTTTTTATATATTTTTTAGGAATGGGCGCCTTCAGCCTTGGAATTAAGCATGTTCTTAGGGACTTCTCCTGTTGGACATCTACGCATGGGGTACCTCACATTGGAATGGCTAATGCATTTTGGTTACGGTAAAGTTCGAATTGGTCCACTTCGTGAAATTAGAGCGTATTTAATGCAAAACGGATGACTATCAGTTCCATTTTGTAAAACAAATTGGGTTACTGTAGCTTTATGTACTGCAAGGTTAGGTGATTTTCCCGAATGGTATACTTCCCAAAATCAATTTACTCACTGTTTACTTTACTTTTTCCGGAAAGGGCTTTTCAGTGGGTAACTTAACACTGGAATCATGGTCGTACTTTGCGCTCTAAAGTTCATTCCTTAATCCTGCAATTACTTTTCACTTCACTATCGTTCCTTCTACAACTGTAGCTGCAAGCATGTGGGAGTGTACTTACATAAATAGCCTTTCTGCATCTAGCCAACGTTCTCGGTGATACTGTAATATTCCCCACGGGACCCAATTGTCCTCCTCTTTTTTCCCTAGAGGGTGTTATTTTCGTAGTTTTTAAGGTGTTTAGTCCGGAAGCTATGTTTCATATCGAATTTCATAACGTGAACGCAGTCATTTGGAAAGAAGAACACTTTTAGTGTATCGTGAATGTATAAAGTTAAATTTATACAAGAGTTGTGGATGAAAACAAACGTTGGATAGGTCTAAATCAGAATAAGGCTAATTTGAAATGTACATTTCTGGCTTAGACGATGGAGAAATATTGCCATTCTAATTTTATCAGAAATAAAGGGAAACATTCCCATTAGTTGGCTAAAAGTATTTAAAGTATGAAAGTATTTTATTTCCTGTAAAACTGTCACTACAATAATAATAGATTTCCGCGAGGCAGCGATTTGGACCATTTATTCTGGAATCTTCTGAGACCATCTATTCTGGAATCTTCTGAGACCATCTATTCCGGAATCTTCTGAGACCATTCATTCCGGAATCTTCTGAGACCATCTATTCCGGAATCTTCTGAGACCATCTATTCCGGAATCTTCTGAGACCATCTATTCCAGAATCTTCTGAGTAGACTTTTTAACATTCCGTTTTCGGCTGGCTAATTAAACCGGGAAAGTAGCTCGTTAATTGGATAAGCCATATTTCTAGTTAGTTTTGGTTTTATCATAATAACAACATTATTGTACAGAATAACAATTCACAATTCTATTGAGAGTTATTAGAGTAGACTAATTAAACGGTTTGTCAAACTAAAAATAGCTACAATCTACATTATACCGCAAAACTTTTTGGTAACAAACTTCTTAATCACTTTTCAGAAGCAACAACACACCATTTCAAGTTCATAAACATCTGAGATTGCGTCCAGAATCCCAATTTAAGCAAGTTGGTGGCTAAACAGCTTCTCTTATCCGTTCTTGTTTTCTATAGGTCATTTCCTTTTAGTTCCGATAACAATTCTGTCTAATAATTGAGTTAAAAGTGCGACCTTTTGCTCTTTTGCAAATATCTGCTCCAATAGAACACAATATTGTAATTGGGGCGCCTTTTAAGCAGGGCTGGAGGCATTAAAGTTCGGTTCCGAAAAGGGGTGACGGAAACTTTACAATTTTAATCCCGGAACATCCGGAACGTAATCTGGACTACCGCTTTCGGTTTAGCAAAGATTAGTAGTAAATAGAATGAGAATCGCGTTACTCGTCGGCTCTAATTTTAAATTTTATTATCTTAGTAATAAGTTATTATCGACTTCGGCACTAAAGGAAACTATTTTGATTCGTAGTACTCCGGAGGAGAAAATTAACATTACTTTCTAGGACTAATTGCCACCCTTGTGTACTCGAACACACTAAAACAATCATTAAACTTGAAAGCTTAGTTTACATACCTTACGAGAGAGCAGTAGATCAGTAATCTCTGAATCCGTGAGGATTTGATGCTGTGGGTACGACTCCCCGTAGCTGCAGAAGCTTGGGAAACCAGCAGCTTATTTATCCCATGTTTTGTGCACCCTAAGATTGAATGTTAGAAAGGAGCCGTCTCTGCTTAGAAGACTCCGAAATGAATGGCCGAAGCCCTGCCTCGAACAATACTACTATTATTGTGTAATACGAGTGATAGAGGAAATTAAGCACATACATACATTAGAACGTAATAATTTACAGATCGTTGATCAATCCTTTTTACTAGTTTTTTGGTTTGTATTGAATATTCTAGAAACATTTAATATTTCTTCTAGACAATTCCCCGTTTATTAGGCGAAAACAACGCGGTTGCACACACATAAATTGTGTCCGTGAATTGTCCTGACTGAGAATCTAACAAAGTTGTTAGCAGTAGACGACAAAAAGGAAGTGGAATACTATATTGGGGAAATACAGTTATTTTGTAATATTTTGTAATTTTGTAATTAAATAAGTATATATCTGAGCTTCTTCCTGTTCTTATAGTCGACGGACGAATCGCTTGCAGCTAAAGGCCTATTTATTATAACGCGAGCGCACAATTATATCGGTTACTTGTATATTGGCTCTTGATTTCCGCGCTCCTTCTAAATTCTACCGTACACCCCTGCAAACGATTGATCCGCCGACTATATATGAACCAAGGAAAAGATAATGAGGTCTTCGCACTTAATCATAATCCATAATTAATCGCAACACAAATAATAACATACTTACAGAACAAATAATACATTTATTAATAACTAAACCATACTTATATAGTTTAAATCGTACAGATATATTCTATTTTCAACACATTTTCCACAACTGGGGTGGTTCATTGTCAGTTTAGGACTCACGGACGCAAACCCGCGATTCATTAAACTTTACACTATAGGCTATTTACTTATCATAATTTAACAACTTTATTTCTTGAGTATTCGTGGAAACCATTCCGAAGGCGGATTTTACCTCCTGGTAGGTGAACTTCAATCTCTAGTAGTCCAAGAACCATCTACTTTCCATCGCAATCCACCGTACCCCGTCACCTGCACATCTAACAGACTAATTGATTTCGCAAAAGAAATAGCCATAAATTAGGTCATAAACGTGATTGTTAGTGATTTTGTTGCGAATTCTAAGAGTCAAATTAGCATTTATTATAAACTTAAAGTAGCTAATATGGATACAATAAATAGAAAGTGTATAAATATGTGGAGAAACTAGAAAATGCAACAAAACTTTGAAGAATTGCAGCTTAAAATTCCGTCAAAGAAAGGTCCCGGTATAGTCTGTTTACGCCAAACTTAGATGAAAAGCCTACCCCGCTGTATACTATCCAGTGGCCGTAGTATAGAAACGTCCGTGTGGATGTCCGGGTAGTTTTTGGCGGCCCGAGCAGTTTAGAATTGTGACCCGGGCGGGCTAAAAACTGCCCGAGCCCCTACCCTGGCTTTTCTGTACTACGACCACTTGTAGTAAACATCACTCCTTGGTAAAAGTAAACCTATCAGTATTATCGTATAATAAGTTTAGCCCATATTGGACTGCTCCATCAATTTGGCTCAATGGATCCAGACTGGCCCCTCTAAAATCTGAATCCTCCCCCATCCATTGAGTTGTATTTACGGTACCTGGGGTAGTTGAGTAAATATGCTTAATTTCCATATCAATACAAAAGTAGAAACTCCGCTTCAGTGGAGTAATATATGCTATACATTTGCCTAATCCTGTTTATTTCATAACCTTCTGGATCCTTGTTGTTCTATGTTGTGTTGGCGGCTTTATTTGGCAATTTGAAATACTACTTAAAAAGTATTTGTCCTATGCGGTTAATACTGAAACAAAGGTAAGATTATAATAATTATAATATAGCAACATCTCCCGCAAACAAATTAATATCCAGTTTACGATCAAACATTGGTGGCTATAGTTTATTACAATGAAAAGACCGCAGAGCGCGGTGGTCTACATAGGCTTCCGCAATCGCGTATTTGTCTTTTCTGGACATGAAACAAAATAAAACTAGTACAATAATATTTTTCTGACAACAAACACAAATTGCGCATCGAACCATATAATGGAAGTTTAAATTTGCCACTGAACGAACGAATTTCAAAACCTTAAATAACTCCGCTGACTGCAGTCTTCTTGTGTTATGGACTATAGTTCATGTTGAGCCATGGGCCGAATTCTCTCACCCTTGGTCTTGAGATTTAGTGATTGACTATAAAATAAATGAATACATTTTTATTAGTGATAGGGGTGTTGTTAAAAAAGCGCTACTATTCATATCTTTCGAAAATATCTATACCATATCATTAACAATAATCGCTAACGGCGGTTCATTCATAGATAATGTTTAAATATAAAATGTCTACCGTTCGGATTTCAGTTGGAATTCTCGGAGCGCAAGTTCCCGGTTGTCTCTATCTGTCATTTAAATGCATGGAAACAATCCGAATCTACTCTTATGGATCCAGAATTCAATGATTTGGTAGGTATTGAACTGTCTCCACAAACTGTGAATATTAGACCTTTAGAATTCAGAACAAAGTGGATTGAGATTCGATACAAACTTCTTTGGTACGACGTAAAACAATATACCTAACAGTTTGTTGAAAGCCGTTTTAGTAAACCCCAATACTGAGTATTAGAGTTGGGCGTTTGGGCTCGTTTTCAAGTCGAGCTTTTTCGTGCTTTAGGGGATCACACATAAAGCTCGTTTTTCGAAAACGAGCCCAAACTTCCAACTCTACTGAGTATTAGACCTCCACTACTGAGAATTCAACAACAGTTTAGCTGCCTCTGATTCTGTGGGGATTGAAGGCCCGATAGAGAACTCCACTCTCTCTTAGCGTATTAGTTAATCTAGTATTTGTAGGTCTCTGCCTACACGGATCGTACTAGCAATCCCGACTGGGGTTTCGATACAGGATTGTTTGGTGATAGACAGAGAAAAGCAAGCAAGCTAACTTCACTCTTCGGACAAAGACTGTTAAGTAAGAGTATGGATACAAATACGGTTAGTATAAATAAGCAGGGTCGGGGCCGGCCCGCTTCGGCCACCCCTGGATATAGGTAGCTACGAAACGAAAAATAGACTTGCCAGACCTCACAACGGCTCGGCCCAGACCCGTAACGGCTAATGTTTGTTGTAATAAATCGGGGATACCAAGGCCGGACGTTGGACTTCTGAAACGGACCCGCCAGCCGGTTTAATAGATCTGATAAGAATAGAGATGCGCGCCGAGGAGACTGTGCTGGCTCTATCTTGACAATTTTACATCAGGATAGAAATAGACTCGTACACTTATTTTTGTGGCAAACTTTTTTTGTGACTGCACTATAATCTATCCTAATAGACAGCCTCAGTGCAAAGGAACTACAAAAAAAAATCGTTGCGATTTAATTATTCTTAAAATAATTTCTAAAGTGGTTCTTAAAAAATTTTAAGAACCACTTTAGAAATTATTGCCGAACAATAGAGAACAGAGAAAACTTAAAACTATATTGGTCTATAGACAACAACATAGAATGTTTACATATTCTTAATAGCCTTAAAACCGATAATAAAGAAATATACTGTGCAGACTTTTCAAATCTATTTACAAGTCTCCCACAAAATACCATCCTTCATGAAATGAACAACATCATCACCACTTGCTTTAAAAATGCGGGGGATAGTAAAATGTACATTATTAAATCTGGGAATAAATACACCTATTCTTGCAACAAACATCCTAGTAAGCTCTCTTTCAACCATAACGACATAATGTTTATTCTCCAATATATATTAAGTTGCAGTTACACCAGCTATGGGGACTTAATCCTACGTCAAACCAAGGGAATTCCTCAAGGCAACTCTGCCTCACCGCTTATAGCTGACTTAACACTCACTAGCATGGAATTTAAATTCATACAACAAAACAAAAACTTTTTTCGCATTAATAAATTTACGGCATGCCGGTACGTTGACGATCTCATTACGATTTCTGAGGATTTTGGTTCAATCGCACGCATACTTCCTAACATATATCATAACTCCCTTACATTGGAAAGAACAAACTCAAATAATAAAACATGTGATTTTCTAGACCTCACGATTAACCTTTCTAACCAGGGCGTTAATACCAAACTATTCAATAAAACCGATACTTACAGCTTCCGAGTCATTAAATATACGCACTTTGAATCATTGGTACATGGCAAGGTAATTAGAAGTACTATACAAGGCGAAATAATACGATTTTACCGTACCTGCAGTTTACAAGACGATTTCGTAAAAAGATGTATAATTCTTCTAGATAACTGTATTCACAACGGCTATGACGAGCGCTGTATCATCAATATAATGTTTGGTACCTTTGCAAAAAACAAAGGTATAGCCATTAAATATAATTTTCAAAGGGGTATAGCAGATATCAGGAAATTATGCAAGAATATATATAACAACAGGAACAACAGGAGCATTCTACCTTAGCATACTACCATCTTCCTTAATCTGCAATTCACACCTAAACATAAAAAGTATCCTTAACGTAGGCTTCCTTTAGTATATCAGCCTTATATCATGCAATCTCTTTATTAAACAAACCAAATAAATAAAAAAAAACAGGCATTTCTCTGTTATCCTAAGCAAAACTAAAAAATTGTTTCTATTAATATAGTTGTTTCTATTAATATATAGGAAAATTTACAATCTTGGGAACTTTTTTTCCATTCTACACAAATAATACAGAAACTTCCCCAAGATGCGTACGCTTTTGAAAAACATCGCCTAAGGCAA
>JAQGAV010001661.1:0-19529 GCA_034691345.1 Phasmarhabditis papillosa
AAAAGAGTTAAAAATCCTACTTTTTAATTTTTTTAGGCCTTTAAGGCCCGGCCCGGCCTTTCCAAATTTCAAGAAGGCCGGGCCGAGGCCGGGCCCGAGGCCGCGCGGCCCGGCCCTGACTCGGCCCTAATTTTGAGGCCGCCCTGAGAGGTCTGCCCGTAAGGACACTAACAAAAAGGTGGAGACATATATTTTGCCAGACATGCATTTTAAATTATTATTATATAAGTTTTACGGTGTTTAATAAGTAATTTATGTTAATATTATAATTCATTTTTAGGTAAAACGTGTATATCTGACTACGGATGCTTTTACAGTGGAGAATGATCTATTAACTCCCACATTGAAGGCTAAGAGACCTAATCTTCACAAAAGATTTAAGCCAATCATGGACGACATTTATAGAAAATATCCAAATTTATAGTTCATATATTTAATTTATATTGATAAAAGTTTTCTGTCTTTTCCTGTGCTCACAACGAAAAGAGTCAGCAGTAAAATAGTTTACATTGATAGTACATTGATATTAACAAATATATTTATTCAACAAGATGTGGTATTGAATGGTGGAATAATATTAATAATGAGGTGTTATCTTGAGGTGTGGTCTATTATAGCTTAGCACTTGCTCCCTGTAAGTACTTTTCGAATGTCTTGTACGAGTTACACAATTCCTCGTCGCACATACATCGGAACATGTACTGCACAGGCTGATTATTTAACATCGCCAAGCCAGTTGCCGCAAAATCATATTGCTGAAATTATTATATAATTATGTTTAGTATATTATGTCTAACTCACTTCGAGAATACAAACAGATTTAATCTGATAGCTCGGATCTTGCGAACTAAACGCATAGTTGTAGAAGTAGGTGCTGTCTTCCTTGGGGCCTAAATAATAAATATATTTATTGAGTGTAAAAGAAGTGGGTGGTCTTTTGAAAAACTTTGTAAAAACAAACCTATTCCATAGCTAACTGATGTTTTCTCAGCACCTCTTGGAAGGAGTACACAGTGAGTCCAACTAGGATTACTCTCAGCCCTAACCACACCCTTAACCATAATTATATTCAATATACACAATTAGGCTTAATTTTTATTGATTTACTATAACAATTGAAGTATTTTTTGTTTATAACCTATGTGAAAGCTGAACTTCATAACAGTAATTTGTTATTGATGATGGTTCTTGTAAATAATTTAGCTGTTAACTATCTGGGTGTTCTTTAAAACAATAAACATACGTTTTCTCCTGTTACAAAACATGACAACGCAGTGGCTCTAGTGATTGAACCCAATGTGAGAAGACTGACAAGTATGAAAACACTCATTCTGACAGCTATATCTAAATATACACATAATATTATTATTATTATTATTATTATTATTATTATTATCCACTATATTTTATAGATAAAGAAGATAGTATAAGTAAATACTTACAATAAAACTAAGTAAATGAAGTTATATCTAACTAATGTATAGTCTGTATCAAGAGCTAGTTGTGACGCGTAGTGTCCTAGAAATCAGTGGTGTTATATGAAGATGAGTGTACTTTTGGAGAAAGGGCTTCCAATTTTCCATTCATTTTATATAACACCGCCGAGATACTGCGCTGGAAACAAAACTCATGATACAGACTATAATTAATAGTATTTACGAGATTGGGTGGTCGAACATATCTTTTTTGATTGACATTAAGACAGCTTGATCATGCAAATGCTGTCTGACTTCAACAGACTCACTTTACTGGTTTTTATACTTCAACAGACTCACTTTACTGGTTTTTATACCTACCGGCGCAACAAATTACAAAGATTTAATGAAAATGGGTGGGCTATATAATTAACTTGCGACGGAACAGCTGGCAACTAAGAATATCAGACTACCTACGTCAGCGATAATTAACAGAGGTGATTACGGTAGACCACCCAGTTGGTTAGCAGTGATATTAGAGCGCAAAGTAGCAATGTATTTGAGGATTAATTAAAGAAAGAAACAGAAAAAACGAATTTGGCTTGAAGGTTCTAAAGAGTTTGTAGTCTCGATATGCAGCATCCGAATGGTGCATCTACAGCCTAAGGCTATAACGAAGCCCTCAAAGAAGCACTTCCCGAAATTGACCTATTCATGAGGTATTAAAAAATAGCCCACCCCATCACACAGAGGGCGTGTGAAATACTTCCATATTTGATGAGGTTCTAATTTCAGAACAATATTTATTGATGCGTCTTTGTAATAAGAAACATACATTATCTAGCAGTGGGGTACGCATCTCTATTCCATCAAAACTATATAAAGAAAAAGGAACTTATAAAATGCACTTTCTCGGGTGACGGCGAATGGCGTTCCTAGTATAATAATGCAGGTGTATGTTAATAAAGCCGCGGCGGGATTTATAGAATTTAAAATCTCTTAAATAGCAGGTTAAATGTCAGATTAGCTGTTAAATGCAGTCTTATATTACATTTAAAGTATTGAATATTATCTCACAGAATCTATTCTGAAGTTATTCACATTTAACGTTGGAAGGGATACAAGAGTAATATATTGTAAATAAAAGGGCAGCTAATTAGATATGTTCTAGATTACTTTGCGATAGTTTGCAAAATGATTATATTAAACTTTAAATCTTATTAAAGGTTAGCGCAAGCTCATATATGCGCCACATTATAGGAAATTATGAGCTTAAAAATGACAATTATACTTGAAGAATATCGTTTTATAGAGTTATCTCAGGGGAGGCGGAGTAAGGGGCGGGACATGTTCAATAGTACTGTAGACTGCTGATGGGTTAATAGAAGAAGCCTTTGATTTATAAAAGAGATTCCTAATAATGGCATTCTTATATTCATTATGTTTAATATAGAAGTCTATATAGAAGCCTTAGAGGGACATATAAAGTTTTATAAAGGTCGATTATACGGTAAGCTAATACTACCTTTGAGATATCTAACAGGCCTTTAAAAACTTATATGGAAACCTCATTAAATCCCCGTGTGGTCCCACTGCTGCAGCATAGTGTTGTTTTAAACTATATTTTTGCTACAGAGAGAAAATATTTAAGTATTAAAATAGGCTTAAACGACTGCAGTCAATAGTAATTACGGCGTAAATATAGCAAAACAAAAGTTAGCTGTCTGTCTATAAGGCTATATATAGGGGTCTATTTGGCTAGGGCTGGAATAAGTCATATGTAAATTAGATTGTCGCCCTGGTAGTTTAATATTCTTTGAGACAAATCTCATTTCCTAACTGATTCTATTGTTCTCCGATGCGATAAGAGCATAATTCAAAGTGCTTTATCTGAATTGGAGGTCTTTCGCGAAAAGGCCGCCCAGAGTGAAAAGGCAGCCGTTTTGAACTATCTTGAACTCACTTCAAGCGTAAAACGAACGTAATCAACTAAACTGTTGACGGAAAACGAGTTTGAAACTACTTTTGTCGAGATTTGTTGGAGCGTGACGACCACACTTCAACGTGAGCAGACGGCGAAAAAACAAAATATCCGCTATTAAGTCCTTTTTAGGGTTCGAAGCTCATTATTAATATTGGTCAAAAACCCCCCACGAAGAATGTGTAATGCTGCAAGTTATGTTTATTTATAGAGACAAATCAATAGTATAACCTTTAGTGGATATACTTTAAGCTAAGCTGTCCCGGGTTTGATGTTCTCTGAGCGGTGGCCAGTCAGATTTAAATGAGCTTTTTCTTCTCTCAATTGCCAAGTTTAATTGAAAAAGGTAGACACGCAACCCCCTCACGGCCAAATATATCTTTATATAAGGTCAGACGAAACGACTACGACAGAATATGTCTAGAGTTAAAAAAGCCAATATTCAAAGATTGCTAGGGACAGAAACTAGCTTCTAGGGTTACCATATTACATGTTGCTTAAAAATAAAGTAATCGAGGGGGTAATAGGTTTATTATCAATCTTGTTTCCAAGTCTTAAGTAAAAAAATGTATATTTCGTACTGCACAACCATGGTTCTACAAACTGATTGTGATACCATTGAAGCAGGGTGGCAGATGACCGGCCATAAATCTGTTGGAATCGAGCCAAAACAAAAATCTGCGTTTTTTTAACACTTTTCAGTTGGAATAAGGGTGCATATAAATGTTGGGTGGCTAGATAATACCCTCCCTCCAAGTTTCCAAAAAAATAAATAAAAATTGGAAAAATTTAAGTTCAAAATTACCTATGCTTTAGTCTATTTATGGCCGTCTATGGCCGGCCATAGTAGCTCTCCAAAAAACCCGGCCATGGCCGGCCATTGAAATCCGCCAGCCTACATTAAAGGCAGACTCTCACTGCAAACTGTCTATGAGCTAAAACGGGACCCGAGACAATGAGTAACCATCTTCACCTAGTTACATTGATTTCGTAGTACAGTGTTTGCATAATCCATTAGGCAAACGAAATATCTAGTTTTAAAGAAATCATTGTTTTTAATAGTAGACACTTTTTATTTTTTGTTTAACTGTATGACAAAACCCTGAAACTGTTGTATTTGAAAATAAACTGAAATTTTAAGTGGGGATTATATAATGGAGTTTGCAATTCTAAATAACAACTGTATAACAAAAAATATCAATACAGTATCCCTTAGGTGTAGCGTCAGAAGAATATTTTTGGAACTTGAGAATAGCGTCTCAAGTAAAATGGTATTTAGTAAATGTTATCCAGACTGAAGTTCGTTACATAGGGGAGCGACGTATTGGCGGATTAGGTAGCCTTCCTAAGATATTCTCTTTTCAGCTTAACAGATATTATTTACGTATGGCGGAGCTCAAGGGATATTAACAGCATAATCCACAATATTCTGTATTGCCATTTGTTAAGTCTAATAATACTGCAATGAAATAAGAAGAGGGGCAACAGCCACTACCAATATGGATAAATCCACCTCAAATCACTGTAGGCTGTGGAAAAACTTGAAAATGTCACAGGAACTACCTTATATACATAACTTTAATAATCACAACATGTTGAAACAGGCAAAATCTGTCGGTTAAGAAAAAACCCTGTGACTCTTACAACGAAAACCCTGATGAGCTATTTAAGATGGTCGCACAACGATACCCTGCTTATCTTAGTATTGTAGCTTGGCGAGAAATTTTAAATTTAAATTTAAGCAGATCAGAAATTTATAAATAGTACAATTTGTGTGTATATTTTATGTATATTTATTAAATTTAATATATCATTTATTCGTGTAAATTCGAAATGGTCAATCCAATGTACAGTATCTTTTAAACGCCGCCACTGGGCACCTAAAGCACACTCTCTGGTTTTGGCACTTCGCTTAACCGATGGGTTCAACATGTTGTGTAATGGTGCAAAACATTCTTACAAATGGCTCTTAGGGTTGAAAAAACTTCGCAGGGATTTTAAGAGTCTCATTAAGAGTTTCAAATGTGAAATTCCGTGCCCAAATAAGTATGATTCACCCTTTGTTTAAAAAAATAGACATGTTGTAAATGATATATAAAAAAACGATATTTTTTGACCACATTTGAATTCCACGCTTGCCAACGGAGATAATTAGGTTAAAGGACTGTTCTCATTTCAAACTTAAAGTTCACTTTTCCCTGGAACGTTTGTAACAAATGATTTGAAAAAAACTCAGTTGACCAGATTGAGCTATGGCCTTTCCAATGATATATAAATGAATATAAATTCGTAAATAAAATAATCCAGGAACTGAGCATCAAAAGGGCGCGGCGAGCTTTACTTATAGGGCGCGGCGAGCCAAGAAGCGATGTTTGAAATTTTCAAATCGTCACTAGTGCACTAAAAATTTTGGGCGAGCGGTGGGCTTTAATTCTGCACAATATTCCAGTTAATTTTCCTATTTACTACTTTAATGGTTTTCTTATTGAATATACCTCATCTGAAACGTATAATGGCAATTTGTTCTTCTCATTGTTTTTTTTCATGCTACAGGAATTTAAAAAAAAGCCTTTTTAGATGCAACGAAGTTACGATTCGAATTTGTATCACCCTATCGAAGGGGATGGTGGTGAATATGCTGGGATAGACGGGAATCTTATAGACAGGTTAGTAACATTTTTGAAGTTTTGATGAGTGAGTTTTTTTTTCAGTATGGAAGTTATTGACGATCACTCCAGCTACTGCTGTTTCGATATTAAGGTGTCGACAATGTTTACATGAATTGTAATATATGCATCTTTGCAGTCTTGTGCTTTAATGCTGATGTTGTGTTCATTGCTGAGCTTCGGTCTACAGTATCATTTTACGGGCGAATATTTGGAAGTTAAGGCAATATTCACCTTTCTAAATCAGGAAGGATTATATGCTAACGATCATGTTAGAGTGGGTGATATCAGTGTCTTCTCAGTGTGTGTATTTCTTTAGATGGGTATTGCAGCCTGGCAGTTTGGTTCACTAGCGTTGCTGGTGGCAGCTATGGTTACATGGAAACGCTTTCTATTGGTTCCTTTTTGTTTGATGCAGGTATTCGCAGTTCTGTATTATTTTATCTTCTTTATAATTGTAGGTTGCACTGATTATTTGCGATTCAGCCATTTTCTCCACATGCCTGGTGTTTTCTGCCCTGGACAAGATTGACAACAGTTTGGAGGATCGTCTACGTCTTATTGGGGATATGTTCTTCCCCGAGGCTACAGATATTGCTGTACTGCATGGTCGGTGCACGAATATTCATGTCTTATTTTAATTCAAATTTAGAACCAATTGTATTGGGGATGGTATCGGCTCTGGGCTGGCTATTGCTAACACTGATTAATTTGGTGATCTTCTCCATCCTTGAAAGGTATTTTTGTTTTTTGTAAACCGCTATTCATTCAAATTAAGATTGTTCATGCACCTGAGATCATTGGCTGAACCATGGATCGATTGCGAGCGCAACTAGTTTCCTCAATTATTTCCACTGTTGAGATGTGTTTTGTTGTTGTTGTAGACAGTGATATTGTATTACAGTATTACCCTTGTTGATGCATTGTTGTTTTTCGTATTTCAATGAAATACTGTGAACATATTATGTTTTCGGCAGGTTCTTCGGGCACGTGTTTATCGTTATTACTAAGATCACTTAAGCGTGCAGTTGTTAGTTACGCGTACGAGGTTCATCATTATCCTGCAGTTCTTGAAGTATACATTATAGATTACAAAATGTTTAGCTATAATTTCTCGAAAAGATTGAATATTTAATATGTAATTGTTGTTATACTGCTCTTAAATGCAGGCTGACACAATAATTGCCAATTTCTCATTAGAAAAGCAACAATTAACCACGAATAGGAGAGGGATATTTAATTATTTTTAAAAATGGTTGCTGTTCGTTTGCATTGCTTTAATTTTTTTTCACGTTGTGCATGTGCGTGCTGTGCTTTTAGTATAATCATATGCATTTAGTAAGCTGCAGCCTGCAGGGCAAAATGATGTTTTGATTGAAAGTATTCAGTAATATTTATTCAAATGTGTTACTAAGATAGAATTGTAAGGATTCTTCAACTCGGTTATGTACAAACGTAGATTTGCAAAAAACCAAGTCTATTATTAGCCGAATTCATCAACGCTCCCAATACGGGAAGTAGGATAAAGTATTTCCCAGAGCTGTTACACCGGCCCGACCTGCTTTTTTGGACCTCGATCGGGCCGGTTTTTCTTCAGGATCCTGGTTTTTCATAAATTAATAAGCAAATTTTGGGTATATTTTAAAATTTTCTTTTGAAATAGCGATTTCTCAGCACAAGGAACTTATTAAAAGATAACAACACCTAATGGTTGGGGGTGGATTCGAACACGCGACCTCTCGCTCCATTATAAATGATCACCATTTACCGCCTAAGATTTGGAACCTGGGCCGGTTCAACAGCTCTGGTGTTTCCGACCAAGCAGTATTCATCACATTCTCGCAGTCCTCGCGCAAACTTTCTGAATACAGTCAGGTCATAGATCAATCCTCAGGCTGGTATTTAATCCACTTTCTTATTTTAAGGTTTATTAATATAACGAACAAACTGAGCAGACTTAGATAGAACCCGTATCAATATTAAAGTGATAATTATAGGAGAAGTAGCGATAATAAATACGTAAATAGTAAGATGGAAGTAACTGAGAGTTGATAAATGACACATAAACGAAACATACAATAAAAGACAAATACTTGTTCCACCCTATTCACTGTTGGTAGAACTGTGGGGTATGATGGGTGTAGAGTTGTGGGGATGTCTCGAAGCTAGAGTCTGAACACGAATGTTGGTCGTAGTAGAAACCAGTTAGGTTCATCTAAAACAACACTATTACATAGCGTTCATATATATTTGTATCTGAGAGTTTTTAAGCATAATTTGTCTAGAAGTCTGAAGCAAGTTTTTTGTTCATTGCTTATTTTTCTGTTTTACCTGGTCTTGTTGCTGCATAAGCTCGTTCTGAAATCCGCCTGTCTGCATTGTGGCTGGCATTTGTGGATAGAACACAGGAGAAGGACTGCCCATATCTAACTGGGTGGTCTGAGGCTGAAGCAGCAGGCGAGGTTGCACCTTAAACAAACTAATTAATAAGATACAAGTAACTATGATTTCTTTGGATGATTTTACTTATTTTTACTGGGTTGGTGTAGTTTGCATATGCTTAATTCTTACCTGGAGTAGATTGGCTACCATATTAGTTGTGGTTTGTGAGAGTCCTACAGATAGTTGGTGAGCGTATTCCAGAGGAGTTGGCTGTGATCCAGACCGAAGAATATGATCCAGTGCGCAGATGTAGTTCCTAAAACATGTACTATACTTATCTGTATTTGCAACTAATTTCATCCTATGTTTCTCTTGTTATTCCATTTTACGGATAGACCTAATTTCGGTGTAGTCTATAAATTCGTAATTTCACCATATGCGAAATACATGAAATTTATATGGTCGCGCGATAAGGTTGCTTGCAATTATATTTGTTATATGGGACAAATGGTTAAATTCGCAGAAAAGCGAGTGATGTTTTTATAATTCGCAGATATGACCTAACGATAAGATGATATATAAATAGCTGTAAAAGATAATTAAGCGAAAGGAGTTAATTGTTAACTGCCAAATAGTGTGTAGACTGCAGAGAGCGAGAGAGCAGTCCCGGTTGCACGCCTTTTTTATGACAGCTAGATTACTGTATCCAGTTAATTCGACCACCATGACTATGTTTATTAATTTTATATAAGCAGAAAGAGAAATGATATGTTTGAGTTGTGTTGTGATACATCTGTTTGCAGTAAGGCATCAAGTAGGCAAGAATAAATAAACTATGTGTGTGGTAACAGAGCATTTGGTTACAATACAAATAGCTGTCATTAACAGTAACATGCATAGACTAAAGTAGCTATACTCAACCATAGGTGTTATTGTTTTTTGCGCAGGTTAAGGAAAAATGCGCCAAAATTAGTTAAATTTAAAGTTTGCAACCAGGCCCTACAAAAGAATAAATGTTCAGATTCAAATTTTAGTTGGTCCATTTAAGAAACGTATTTATTATTAATATATCTAATATGTAGCTATATTCTTACCTAGCCATTCTAAGGGTTTCTATCTTGCTTAACTTCTGATGTTGAGTTGTCAGAGGAACATACTGAAAACAGACAGAAAATAGATTACTCTTTTTCCAACAAACTATTTTTTCCATATTGGTTTGCTTATAATAGTTAGGGTGTCACTCTAAAAGTTTGCGTACTATTTTTAAATTTTTTTTTTTTTTTTAGAAAAGTATGCTCCTGGTCCGGCTTTTCCTTTTTATGGACCACCCATGTGGTCATCGTTAAAAGACCGCCTATTATAATCTCATACCTCTCTTAGCTTGTCGAGTGCATCATTTAGGTTGTGCATCCGCTGTCTTTCACGACCATTTGCCTTAACACGGCGACTCTTAATCTTGATCTTGGAGTCATCAGCAGCTACGCAAGTAGAAGGAGCCATTGCTAGATCTAAAACGGAAGAAGTTAGCTAAACATGATAATAGTAATAGAAATTAAGTAACAAATAAGACTATATTAGTATTTCCGGAGTAAGTTACCAGTAGCTCCAATGGCAGTGTATAATGAATGATCGAACGGAAGGAAGTGTCCTCACAAATCCCGCCCACAAGCAATAATGGAGACATCCCCCCACCCACACAGCTACAGTAACCCAAGACAGCAATTATGCTCTTGGGAGGTATTTGTAGAATACAAAATTCGCAAATAAATTCGCATTCTTCGAAATAACAAAATTCATGTATTGAGGAAATTAATTTCCAATATTGTTTTAAAAAGGAGGAAAAAGTAAGAGATATTAGTTTTTTTGTTGGTTTTTAATGGTGATAATGCACTTGAAGAGAAATACATTTTCTGTATTGAAATGCCGTAGTGACTCTGACTCTAAGTATTCGCGGACAGAAAATATGGTAGCCTCCTGGAACTACAAGATTCTAGGGTTGTGAAGGTTTTAGCTCAGTACCAGAAATAGATGATAATTCAGTTGCTGCCATCTAGTATGTAATCACTACTCTATTTGAGTTAACTTCCCTGGTGGTCCTAATTCAGTTTAATAATTAAATATCTTAAATAATCAAAGATATCATCGACACTATAAATGTATGATTCTATTATTCCACACTCTAGAATAATATTTCTCTTGCGCAACGAACGTCACACGCAACAAATACCTGTCAATAATCAACCGTTGCAGTTACTAATTAGACAAATGCGCCCACCCGACTAGCTTAATAACTTTGTTTTGCATTTTGGTGAATGAAAAATCTAACAATATAATGATATATCCACTTATATGGTATTTTTCATATATATCAACATTGGGTTTGGCAGAGCCCTTTTCGAAAACAGTTTAAATTACAGTAATATCAGGTTTTAACAAAGCAGATATGAGAATAACACAATGAATCTGTAGGATTCCGAACATGTTATGTTATCCGACTATTTCTTCGTGGCACTGTAACTTCTCTTTTCTTCAAAACTCAGACTGTATTATATATATTCGTAGTTAGTTCTAAATTTAAATGTAATTTTGTTATTATTTTTTCTTGGTAGAGATTTTGCAAAGAATATCTAACAACACGTCTTTTGCTAAATTCTAAATTCCCATAATTTGTAGCGGATATGACGCAACAATTGTTGTAATAACTATGGCAATTGGACTAGTACGATTAGAGCAGCGATTCTCGTCCAGGGCGCAATTAACACTCACTCGTCCAGTGCTTGACCCAAACTCTCAATGAATAGAAAAAATAGAATAATGGGTGGTTATGTATAATAGAATGAACATTATGGATTAGTGTATTTGCATTGAAAAGAACCTGCAAATCAACAGATTCAATGCCTTCAGTCAAGAGCCAACTGTCTGTACGCTCATTACCAATGCAAAAGAATTATATACTTCACACCACTTTAACAAATATATTACATGTACCTACAGCAGTGTTAAGAAGAAATAATTAGAGCCGAGTCTGTACTGTACAGAAAAACAATACTATAACCGGACTAATAGCTTGCAATTAAAGGTCTAATAAATTAAAATTGAAGAATATATTTGCTCTAAATTTGCTCTAAGTACTCTAATAAGCTGTAAATAATTTGCAGTTCGCACCGCAACCCTTTGCAAGCCGTTAGTCCACCGACTATATCAGCTCTATGTAATGTGAAGATTGTATTCCTGTTCAAATTATATCGGTTGTAAGGGTATTATATAACTATTGCCTGTACTAAGAGCAAGATGTATGCTGAGGGAGAACACGGCTCGCCGCGCCCTAATGCAACGGGACAGAGCAATTTCAAATGATGAAATCTTGCGGCTCAATTCCTGGTTATTTTATTAATATATTCATGTTCATTTATATATCATTAGGAAGGCCATGTCTTAATCTGTGCGCTTGAGTTTTTTCGAATGATTTGGTTCAAGCGTTCTAGAGAAAATTTAACTTTAAATTTAAAATGGGACCACAGTCCTTTAATCCCATTGTCTCCGATGGCGAGCCGTGAGAAGCGCTGCTATATAATATGTACGTTCTTTTGAAGAAAAGTCTCTCTATCAACCGATTTTCCATTCATTTCTATTTAAAACCGCTTGCTTACACAATCGGAATTTCACATTGTATGGGCAAATCTGTATTAAATACAGTCACAAAACTATTCTGTTCTTCTTTAATTGTTTTTAATGACTGAATTGTTTAAAGGTCTGTTTGCATCTTCTCCTATTCCCGTATTTGACCTTATGTGCTCCCTTTATTACTGTATTATTGCAGCTACTTTGCCTGTCTTAGCGGTTGCCGCAAAAACACAAAATTAGCATCTGAAAGAAAGTAAAATAAATAGAACCTACCGCACGGATAAAAAGAAAAAAGGACCTACAGAGTGGATTATGCTGATTAAATGAGGACAGACTCTGTTTATTTACACACACTTGTCACAGTAACAATACTGTCAATAAGAAACATGAAACACACCGTGTGTGGTCGAATTAAGATTAACAGAAGGCAATCGCCTTACCACCCCATAGATAAACATAAAAATAAAAGCTATGACTATCCCAATTCCGAACAGCAAAAATAATGGACTTTAATCAACATATCTGTACGTTCTTTGTACATTTAATACGATGAGGTTGAAGGCTAAATAATAGTCCCTTATTCTATTTTCAATTATAAATACTTAATGTTTTTCATAACACAAGCTTTACTTTTAGATAGAAGAGCAGTTAACAATATTCCTTAATAAATAATAGTTAGATATTATAGAAATATGACTACGTTCGATCATTGAGACCTTATTTTACCGCAATATTTACCTTAAATAAGAGATTCAGTTACGGTGCAAAACCGGCGTTTTTGACTTTCTTATTTGGATATCAAATTTCTGTATAATCATTGCACAATATGTGTGATCCTTCTCCGTCACCTAATCCCCTTTGCGTTTTCTTTGTGGGTGGCCGTCACTTAACACCTAATGAAAGGGTCGGCCACCCATCCCTTTAAAGGACTCCATTGCACCCTACCGTTTTTTATTCAACCATCAATTATCCTACACCTTAGCTAATCCTCAAATAACACACTTCACCCTTTTAATTAAAATTATTTTATTTTATAGGCTTATCGATGAGGTGGTCTAATCACCAGTGAATAGCTATATGACAAATGCTATAGTTAACGGGAAAGAAGGTTTCGGCAGTCCTCAAAGGTTTATAGTGAAATTACAGTACTTCTACAAATATGGTATTTTATGGAAATAAATCCAACGTGATAATAGGAAACAGTTCTTTGTAGATTAAAAAGTTCAAAGGTTTATCGTCTGAGACCTGCGGAATGAAGGCAAACTTGCAACCTACAGGTTCTGCGCGCGTGAAATGCCAGCAACTGCGGTGTTAAAAATGGTAAAATACACAGATTACACGGTGGTATTACTCTTGAATATATTCTAATTCTGTAAATGCAGTGCATGGAAGCGCAAAAATTATCTTAGTCGGTCTTTTGCACTGTCCTAATAGCATCTAATGAGTATTTGATGGATTGCTAAAATAACATTTCCATACGTGAATTGTCGTCTTTCTGCTTCATTTCACACTCACTGCGGGGTGCTTTTAATACGGCGCCGCCGCTCCCGGGCACCAAACTGCGAATAAAGCATTAATTAATAATAGAGCACATCAATCAAATCTACAGAAGAGCCGAAAATCACTGAGATGCGAGAAAAATACAGCCTTCAGGGATAGGCAAATATGGATGTATACTGTAGTTATCCGGGAGAATATAGGAGGGATAATGAAAGCATTCACACCTAGTAGAATACGGAATATTGCTTCTTAATATCGATTGTTTGTATTGAGTTAGAGAGAATATACTCGTGTTGAATGTTGTTTGCTGATTGCAACTCACAACGAATTGTCGACATATTATATATCTACTTGTGGCTTACCAGCTTTCTAAATTATCTAGCAGTGAGGGTTAAAATGAGTTATACAATGGAATACTCCTACTCTCTACTACACCGGTTCCTTTATTTCTCAGAACGGACCGGTTTTATTCTATGATATCATGTAACTTTTTATCTATGGTTAGAGTATCGGTCTCTGAATCCGCGAGTATTTGAGGTTGTGGGTTCGACTCCCCGACTCCCTAGAATGCTTGGGAAACCAGCAGTTTATTTATCCCATGTTCCGCGCCCCGAAGACTGAATGTTAGAAAGGAACCGTCTCTGCTCAGAAGATTCCGGAATGAATGGCCGAAGCCCTGCCTCGAAGAAATCTGCTATTGTTGTGATACGAGTGATACAGGAAATAAAAAAAATTAAAATACTTTAAAAACTTGTTATCCAATCTTTTATAAGGGGATATTACCTTTAAATATTACGAATAAATGATTTGCTAATATATCCCTCTAACATATTCTCCTACTAGTCAAATAAACGTGTGTTAGGACCAACATTTAAAGAATAAGAATATTATAATAAAGTTTAGTGTATAACCTAATAATACGAGATGAAGGTTACTCGACAATCTTCTCATTTAAAAAGCATCTTCTATTATCTTCTATTAGGTTATTATAATATGCTAGCAGGCAGTGACCTAAATATAAAAAGGGTTGTTTGAGGACTACCTCAGACTTAATGCCAGTATTTTAAACGATTATATAAGTTATTGGAGCATATACTCCCCTGAAAGAATCTTCGGGAAAATAAATTTAACTAAATCAAATCAAATATTTATTCCAATAATCGCAAGATCACATTCGATTTCATATGCTTAGGGTAATAATTTTCTTGTATTCACTTGATTCACTTCCTGCCATTGTAGCCCAGGTGACACTGTTGGTGAGCTCGATTATGTCATCTACCCATTGAGTTGGTTGTCGGCCCACGGTTTAATTAAAAACAAATCTAAACAAATGTAATATTTACGGTCCCAATATAGTCGACGGACGAATCGCTTGCAGCTAAAGGTCTATTTATTATAATGCGAGCGCACAAATATATCGGTTCCTTGTACATTTTCTTTGGATTTCCGCGCTCCTTCTAAATTCTACAGTACACCGCCCGTAAACGATTCATCCGTCGACTATAATAGTAATTTTTTTCGAGACAGGGTCATTCATTTCGCAGTCTTCTGAACAGAGATGGCTGCTTTCTAACACTCAGCCTTTGAATGCAAGAAAAACGAAAAAGTCTAACCTACAGTAGTCTGAGATGCTCGCTGACTCATAGACCACTGCTAGAGGATAACATTGTTTCTGGAAACAGTTGTTTTCCACTTACTTGGTAGGAAAACGTTTTCTCTGGAAAATGCAATTTTCCATGCATAAAGAAAGTATTTTCTAGGAAAATGCGTTTTCCTTGCATATACGGCCTGTGAGCAACAAGAAATATTTTAGTAATAAAGTCGTTTATATCTGCTGATGTAGTAAGATAATGTTCATAGACTCATTAACAACCTATATATAACTATTTAAAGTAAGAAGTAATTAGTCTAACTGTACCAATTGTAAACTAATTTTAGCTAGAAATTATACAAATTATTCTTGACCAGCACTGATAATTATAAGAAGTTATTTGGTACTGCCTTATTGTATCCTAATTAGAAACAACTTTTCACTATTTTTTAATAACTTGTTTTGAAAATTTGATTTGCAGTATTCCCTGTTGCAAGTTTCATATTTCTACAGCTATTTATCTAGGTGGATGATATTTAGAGTGGACGACGTACCAATTATCGATTGACAACTGTTCCGAAGTTGTTTGGGAACACGGGGGAGAAACTTCCCCGGTGGTATAGAGGGGAGACGCAGACTTGAGTAAACACTGAGGTTGACCTTTTGGTAGTAAAGGACATGGGGGGTCCTTACCAGTTACAGTAAGACAAATTAGGAAAATGAAGTTGTTCACCCAGATTGTTTACTTTTCAATCAAATGAAGATGCTACTCATGATGTAGTACTGTATAAGTGGCAGCATTCTCTACTTGATAGTCTATATCTATAAGAATTAACCTCTTAACTTAAGCGTTATACTAATTTATTGGGATTTGTTTTTCCGAATTGAAAATGAATCTTCAGGCAATTCGTACTTTTTGCGTTGAACGTTATAATTGTATGAAGTTTAGATCACTTGCTGAGGTTATTATGTTACTTGGTGTTCCCTTATAGTTAATAGTAACTGTATTATACCTTAGGGCCAAATATCTTCAATACAGTCAAATCAGTCGTACTCAACATACTGTATATTTGTATCAACTGTAGTTATCCGAGTGGGGGGTTATCCTAGAATTCGGAGACGGTTTCCTCTTGGTTATCTGTCGGGTGGTCTCGCATATTCTGCTGTTATTTCGTCTGCGCGGCCTTTATCCCATTTCTTCATCTTTTTCTTTCTTTTCTCTTTCTAAATAAATCCCTGCTATCTCACTGATCACCCACTATTTCCGACTGTTCCGACTGTCTTCTGGGTGATCTGCGGTATCTCTTGGGTGGTCTATCTCTGTCATTTTGGAAATTCGCTGGCCTCTTCTCTCCGGATTTGCCCTCGTCTCTATCCCTTTCAATTTCTCTATACATTTCTTTCTCTCATTTTAACGGGTCGAATTTGGGGGTCGTTTTATGCGGAAATTTCCCCGCGCTCCATTGATTTGCCACGCGAGACGGGAAATTCGGGCTGTGAGAGAGTCGCGTCTTTCTAGAGAGTAGCCGAGTGTGGCCAAAAGGCCGGGAAAAGTGCGGCGTTGCGCCCCCACACGGCCCCTGACAGGACACTACTCGCTCTCTCTGCAAACCCCAGACCACCCACCCCCCAAATAACTCACAGAACACCAAAGTAGAAAACTACCCAACACCCCCCCACCACGCCGGCCCGTCTGACGAGAAGCTTCTCCCGGCAGCATGCTGTCTAGAAAACGGAAATTCTGCTCACAGGTTGGTTCTAGCAATTGTTGTTCTATTTTTTAAATTCTTCGTTTGGCGCCATTTCGGTTGTTTTCGTTTTCGTCAGTTGCACTTTTACATGCAACAGACAACAACTCCCCAAAAGGCCAAAACACCATAACAGCTCACTTTCAAATATCGTCATGGGAGGTCTCCTCTACTGCTCATTTTAAATATTTAAACAGTTTTGCATTAGTTTCTTGTGAGGTCACATTTAACTGACCCCATTATAATTTAATTGCACTTAACAACTCTTTATTTTAGTTTATTATAATAATTATTATTTATATGTGAGTGAATTTTCTTCTTTTTCGAGTTGATAACTCCGAGTAGTCTTTCATTTTGTGTAAATAAAAGTGCAATGGAAATGCTCCTCGTTTTTTTAGTTTCCAATTTTCCCACTTCTGTTGCGAAATTTCGGTCAATTTAAAAGGCAAGCCAGTTCACTAACGAATAAAACAAACGAATATTATAAAGGGTTATCTAATAACTTAAATATAATAAACACTTTATATTTAAATAACTTTATATTAATCTTTCTTGGAACATATTTGCCCCTACATTTGGCCTAAGACGTACATATTCAACGTTTTTCAATTAAAAGTTTGCGAATGCCTTCGGTCTTTCCACGAAATTCCCACGGGTTTTATGATTTTTATACTCTTTGCCGTTTTCGCCCCGAAATCTCTTAAAATGACGAATCTTAGCAAGAATATTACCGTAATTCATATTCTAGAAGACTGAAGTAAATATGTAACCGGTTATAGAATACTAATATATATGTAAAATAAAGTAATTTTGAATCTCTTTTCAAGTATTCCTTACGAACTTTAATAAACTCTTGGAACCCCCCCCCCCCCTTTTTTACAAGTATTAATCTATGTGGGAGGTCCAATATATTTGTACCTCTTTTAGGAATTGGAAGTCGATCTGTTACCGATTTCCCATATAAATTTCTTGTTTCTAACTTTTTTTATATATAAGTCCGGCAGTTTTAAATTCCTCCCGTGACTGCACCCTCTCTGTTGTCAGTGCTATTCTACTCATAATATCTTTCTTCTCATCTATTTTCGACTTTCTGCCCACCCGAAGTGAAAATGAGAAATTTATAACGAAATCTTGGGTGGTCAAACACACAACACGCAAAATCCCAAGAAACATTGCAAAGTTATGAGGGCAAATCGATAGATGATGATTGTGCCTTAATTTGTGAGTTTCATTTTTGTTAATTTCAGAATGAAATTGGAATTCCCAACTACGCGATTCTCAAATTACGGCCGGACACAAACTGCGTTCAGCTTTTTCAATATGCAGTAAGTTCAATGAAATCAAACGGGAAACGAAAGCGAGAGAATAGAATAATTCCATTCTTCTAATTAAGAATTAAAGGAAAATGTCTAGAGTCTATATAAACAAAGATGTTTCAATAAGAACTATAGTATATCATTTTATGATAGTCAAAGGCTGAAGGGTTTCCTATATTCTCTATGTATGCTTATTTTCAACTATAGCTAGTATACCCGGGATTTTATGAAATTGTACAAATAAATCGACATTTTCTTCCAAAATTAAACTTATAATCTAGTTAATAAATATAATATTAGAAAAACTGAATGATTAAGGTAATTGTAGCCTACACTGCAGTCTGAGTTAAATTAATAAGTAAATCTAAATTAAGCATAAACTTAATTTAAATTCAACTTTGTTTACTTTTAACAATAGTTATTAAATGTTTCAGTTGTCACTGGGTATCGTGGACGTGTCATTCGTTTCCCATCCTAAGGAGTATTTCTATTCTACTTCCACATCATCCGACGATACACAATCACAATCATCCGACTCACAGGAGAATGGAGAACAGATTAATACAGAGTTAGTAATTACATTATATACCTAACAACAGGCCGCGCATTATTTGAAACCTGAAACCTACCTATTTCACAGCGCAGCGGTTGTATCAAAAGGTTACTCTGAATAATATTAATTAAAATGGTTTTTGGGATGGCAGCATTTTTGTCAAATGAAAAGGATAAAGGTTACTGTAGCATAACATATTTAATACAACAACATATAAATACTAAATTAACTCCACTGAAATACGTAGTCTATTTTAACACCTAGGCTGCATGCGCTGACTTTACTCGAGGCGCAGTGTTACAGAACTTTGCCTTTAAAAATAATCAAAACTGCTTCGTTTTCAAGCATGCTAGACATATATCTTATTTTAGAGCTACAACTGCCGAAGCATCGCCGTCTCATGATATGTCAATGATGGAATCCTATGTTCAGAAGGAAGAGTTATTATCTGATATACAGTATGTATTTATATTGTTAGCCTTATTTTTAACGGAGTCTTTGTTGAACGAAAGGTTACCCCAATACAGTGCAGCGCCAGCGATTTCAGCGCCGGCGATTTCAGCGCCCATACCAAAATTTACCAAGCCTAGCAATAACAATCTATTGGATAACAAAACAGTGACCTAATAATGGGATTAGCGGCTTCCCTTTGTGAAACAAGAAAGAATTGAAAACTTATCAAATTTAAAGTTAAAAGAGGCGACCACTACGAACTATGATAAATATAAGAATGAATTAAATTTTCAATTTCAG
>JAQGAV010001662.1:0-19524 GCA_034691345.1 Phasmarhabditis papillosa
TAATATTTCAGCGTCTTTCTGAGAGCAGTGAATTCTTCAAAAGTCTTTTCGAGCAACCAATGGAAGAATTGAATGAATCTACTGCTGTTAAGGAGGAAGTAACACCCAAGAAGAGAAAGGTAGGCATAAATTTGTTATAATTAATTCTGTAGAAAAGAATACTATTACAATACAAATTAATTTCTATTATAACAGTGTACTCTTTAATATAGGTTAAGAAAAGAACTCTTCGCTTAAAACAAACATGCGATAGATATATTGTCTCTGTTTCCTAACCAATTTGGGGCGAATTCCACGTTCAGCTTATGTTCTTGAAAAATCCGAAACAAAGGCTAATTCATAAGTGCCGGAAACGGAAACTGAATTTAAGCAAAACTCGGTAATATTCAGTCCAAATATATATGTATACTCTAAAAAATATACAAATATAAACATTTCAGTCGTTCAAGCTTTTCGGAGGCTGTTTCAAGGCTCCAGCTGAAGAAAAGATGGACGAAGAAGAGGAAGAAGCCAAGATTAAGCAATTCGAGATTAAGGATGTATCTGCTGCCGAATTCAGCGATTTCTTGAAACTCTTCTATCTAGGATACTTTAACATAAACGGTATGGTTCTTTGTTATCTTCAATTTAAGAGAAGCTAACCTTTGGTTAATGTTGTTTAAGTTTTACTATAAAAATGAGAGTCAGATGTTAGATTTTAACAATTAGTAAAACATGTTACAACATTTATTTTCAGTCAACAACTATCTTTCTTTGGCCGAATTATCTATTCGCTTCGCCTGTTATAAAGGTCTTAACCTATGCAAGTTATTTGTTCTTTACAATTCTTATGAGATAAATGTGGTGGAAGTTATTGAATTCACATTAAAGAATGATTTGGAGGACATGAAGGTAAGAAAAATTATGTTAATAACAAGAAAAAGGCTGCAAGGTGCGGTGTTAAATCAGGGCTTTCGCAATGACGTCTATGGGTTTTACGAAATCAAACCATCGCAAAAGACGCCATGACATTTTTCTAGTAACAAGCAATAAATTGCGTTTCTAATCATACCAAGAACATATATTTTCCACGAAAATTGTCTGTTAATTCTAGTATATTAGAAAGTTAAATAATAATTTTATTTCTAAATAATACTTTTCTTTCAGGAGCATTGCTGTCAGCTAATCGCAGATATTACCATTAAGGATGGTTCCTTCTTGTCCAAATACAAAAAGGACATTCTTACTGCTTCTGACAAGGCAAAAACATTCATTCTACAACAAGTTATTGAGGATAAATAAGAATTTGTATTAATAATATTGTTAAAAAAGCATGTTCTGTTACTTTTTAAAATAATAAAGTTTTGTTCGTTTTGGTTCTGTTTCATATAAAAAATATATCAAAGAATCTTGCTATTCAAGGTGTTTCAAAATATAAAGACTAAGGCGAGTAGTTCTGATTGGTTGAATTCCTTCGTTGAAAGGATAGCCTACTTCTTTGGTAGCATGATATTAGCAAACCGTTTAGCATACTTATGTTTATTTTTATGTAGTCTTTCAGTTGTCCGCTATGATTTTAAAATTTAGTAAAATATAACTTCTTTTTCATAGTCTTGTTGAAGATGTCATTCAGAAAACACGCAGTTGCAAGGTACTTTCTTGATAGGTTATTGAATTCTGGAGAAATTAGAAAAATTGGTTTAGCCAAGGATAAAAACTATATTTTTATAATTATGGTTATAATATCAACTGAAATATATGTACTAACGTTGTATAGTTACTGGATTGATTTTTTCTCGTAATAAATTAGAGTAAAAATATAACATACAGATAACTTCTCTACTCTTCACCTTTCTGTACTTCATTCAGTACATTAAGTTACAATTGAAGAGTTTCATATGAATGTTTATCAGACACAATCACTTCCTATGTTTATAATAAAAATATTAATGTTATATACAATTAACAAATTTCATAAGCTAAATCAATGTACTTTTTAACTTTTAACAACGTGTTACAGTATGTTTATCATAACATTAAAGAGAATAGTTTGAATCCTCAGCAATAAAATCCGTTCGTCTAAAGCAGTGGTTCTCATTTTATTCTCAAAAAAATCCGGCCTCGCCTGATATTTTTGAGCCCACGCCGGGCCGGGCCGGAATGTCGAAAACCGGCCGGCCGGATAACCACATCTAGTTTAAAGTCTTAGTCTATGTTTTATATGGTTCTTAATATAGTTTAATTTTAGCATAGAACTATTTTATTAAACAACTAGTCATAAACAAATATTCCCCTAACTTAAAACCAACATTCATTTCACAAAGATCTTTTCTCCAGCCTCATTCCCGAAACTTTTCTTTTCTCAATTTCATTAATTATTGAGGTTTCCCAATCCTGAAATCCCAGCCCCAGGCCTCCTTTCGGAGCTCCGAACCACCTTTCTCAACAATCAAAATGAAAACTTTTCTCCAAAGATCCACAGAGCATTTCCATACAAACATTTTCTTTAACAAAACATTCTCCTGGAACTAATAAAATTATATTTTCCATTCCTAATACTTAAAAATCCCATTCTCAGCATATTTTCTCATTTCCAAGGATCCTTTTCTGCTCTATTTAACCACATACTTTTGCTAGCTAACAAACTAGTCTTCTGTTTCTGAATCTATTCTAAGATAGGAATGATAGTAGAAGATAGTGCTTCTTCACGGCCGATGTCCATGACCAAATCCGTTAATTCAGCATCTTTTGAAGAGGTATGTTACTATATAGCCCTAGGCCTAGAAAATAAGGAATAACACCTAAACCAATACCAATACACTATTTTCTGTAACTTTAAGTGTAAAGTTTTGCTTTTTAAAATGTTTCAATCTCCTTTAAATGCCTCTTTTTTAGGATTTACCACCCCGCCGTCGTTTTGGTTGTTGCTTTTTCCTTACGTTATTCGTGATGTGTTTGACTTCCTATATACTTGGAGGTTGTACACTATTCGCAGTAAACCATATTGTAACTCCTAATAAAAGGTAACTTTGCTTATATAAAGAGAGTTCTGCGACCAACAGGATGCAAACTTTCGATACCGGAATTGGGTAATGGTAGCTTCAAAGGAGTTTCTAATTTTGATAATGTTGTTAATTTTATCCCAATTAAACTAAATAGTACGCGGATGAATCGTTTGCAAAGGTGTACTGTAGAATTTAGAAGGAGCGCAAAAATCGAAAGATAGTGTACAAGTAACCGATAGAATTGTGCGCTCGCCTTATAATGAACAGACCTTTAAACTACATGAGATTTATTCGTAGACTATATAACTCTTCGAGGTTTCCGGTAAATGAGTTGTTGAAGCTTTCAGATGCAACTTTGGAATCGATGTCTTAAAAACTTTATAACAACTCTAAAAGTAGAACAAAGCTTGAAAATCTATAAATTTACCGAAATTTTAATTTTAGCCGATCCAATGATAGTGTGTACGTATGGTATGCTGCATGGACACAAAACATAACCTACAAATTGCATCTGCTTACCGGAAGACCTGTGAATCAAATTGAAGGAATGTCTCCACTAAATCCGGCTGAAGAACCAAATTCAGTCTTATTCAGAATATCAAAGGAGCTGAATGTTGTGCCCGGTAAGAAGAAATCGGAATCTCTGCTTCAAACTGGAGAAGTCATCCAAAACAACGGATCGGACCATTGTGAATCTTTATTGATCCGAATTTAGAGGATCGAAAAGTTTCAAAACGGTCAGGCCCATCAATTTTAGTTATAAGCCAGTTTACTATTTTCTTTGGCCATCGGCTATGTACTATAGTCTGATTCAAGAGGAATAATGGAGGGTTACTTGCGTATTTTAAGGAAATTTTGCGTATATTTTCGGTTTTATTCAAAAAATTTATATTGTTATTATTCAGAATCCTATGGTCTAACTGTGAAGTTGTATCTGCCAGGTTATGAAGCAATCTTCCCCAAGCAGAAAGAGCTGAAGTTTGATGGAATTGTTAGTACAATGAATCACAAATAATCAGTTGCAGTGATTATGAATTTTAAGACTACACCATTCCAGATGTTGCGAAAAATGAATTGTTTTCCTCCAGAAAATAGGAATAGTTTTTACGATTTCTGTTTTGGTTGGCCAATATATTATTAGCTTAAGACTGCGCAGTTTCTGAATAGAAACAGATAGTCAATGAAAGATTATAATTTAATAATTTTAAAATTGTTTTATTATTTGAGGTTGTAATTCACATGGTGGCCGGTCAACCTACTGATACAATTGAGCTGAATGCAGAGAATTTGATCATCAGCCAGAATGAATCGGTTGCAATGCAGGTTCGTTAGAATTTGAGGAATATGGAACGGGAATTTCTGAACTTTTGTAATTTTTAAATTTATATATTAATACTTTTATTAATTATGTTGTTTTTAGGGTTTAAAGCATGGTATAAAGATGGCTAAGATTGAAATGCTCACAAAGCTAAAGAAAGTTAGAATCACCTTGTCGGAAAAGGTTGCAGCTGGAAAATTCCAAATAAAAGTGAGCTTTAGAATAGAATAGAATAGAATAGAATATATATTGTTCGAACGCTAGATCATTGTTAGAATATATTTGGTTTTTATGAATACCTAGGTTATAAGTGCAGTAAGCTATGGGGCAGCGATGTTATATTTATAAATACTATATAGGGAGAAATAATGTGAATATCCCACGATTTAACGAATAGTTGGTACTATCGTAATATAGTCGGATTCCAAACGCATAATGGAGTGTAGAAAATAATTTTCAAACCAAAACTGCTTGTACGCAATTGCATTTGCCTTGTAAATAATTTTCTACTCCATTATTGGTTTTGAATTCAACTATAACACTATATTTGTTTATTCGGAATTTGGTAACGTTGGCATATGATGAGGGCTAAACTGCGATATTGCGGCTGACACCATGCTAGACGTTCTCCAGAATTGACTCCACTCCTCACCTCCACGACGTTGGGGGTAAATTTGGGGCTATCCTGGAATCCACTAATCTCTTTGCTAGTCCGCAATTTAAAGAGATTAGGATTTAAAGAGGATTTAAAGAGATTGTATGTATTCTCCATCTTCTGTATTCTATTTATGTTTTCTTCTTTCAGCTTGTTTATGAAGGTCTAATTTCTTCTGGTTTGGGCGGTCTGTATCAGTCAAAATACACCAACAGTATTGGAGAGAAAAAGTTAGTTTTAAAATTGATATGGACTTACTTTACATTAATATTATTACATATAATAAAATAGATCATTCCTTGCTTGAATACCATTCCACACAGTTGGGGCGGTCTTTCAGATTCGGGCACTGCCCTGGCCGGCCCCACACTGTTTAAACAGGTCTCAGAAATATTAACAAACTTTTTACTATTAGGATAACCGCAGTTACCCAAATGGAGCCCAATGATGCCCGCAAGTTTGTGCCTTGTTTCGATGAACCAGAATATAAGGCCACATGGGATGTTACTATTATTCATCCCAAGAAGACTGAAGCTCAAGCTAATGGAGTCAAGATTTCATCCAATGAGTAGGTGACTAGAGAGGATGCCCGCTCAGCGCCAGACATTTAAAAAAAAGATTGTTTATTCATTTTTACGAAACGAGATCACAGAATTTCACCAAACATTTATCTCAAGTTATAGTCACATTCTAGAGTAATAGTGGAGTGTTAATAATTCGGTTTTCGTCTGAGCACTTTTTGATATTACCGTGCCAGCTGGTGGCGTCTTCGCACGGTACGAAATTTCATTTGGGAAGTAGGCGCGTGCAATTTGCCTGAAGAAGCGGTGTTAAAATCATATAAATACGCAAATAACACCCCATTATTGCTCTCGTTTCTGACTATATCTCAATAGTAATGGCGCGGTTTATTCCCCATAATGTACATATTTCCCTACAACTAAACATATTTTAGTGAAGAGGATGGATTCAGATCGACTACATTCAAACAAACTCCTAGGATGTCTTCTTACCTACTGGCTATATTTGTTAGCGATTTCAAATTCAAGGAAGGAAAATTCTCGACAAATAAGACTGTACGTTACCCTGGGAAAAGGAATAGCATGTTTAAAAGTTGCGGAACTTTCAATTTGCTTTGCAAAGCTGTTAGATGTTAGATCGAATATCTTTGAACACTGTTAGGAAAGGGTTTCCACGACAATTTCCACAATATCAAGGCCCCAGCCGGACCTTTTTCCTTGTTGCGGTCCTGTTTCGTGCCGGCAAACTAAATTCTTACCCCTGGCATTGAATATTCTTTTAGCCTTAATAAACTAACTTTGCAATACTTGTTTGCTATAGGCTGATTCAAGATGAATAATCGAGTGTTACTTGCGTATTTTGCGAAAATTTTGGGCATATATTCGCTTTTCGAATACTTTCGGAGCCATTTTGAATGAGATTCTTTTTTTAACACTCCATTATTACTCTCGAATCACAATATATATGTTGTTTTGTAAGAGAGTAAAGTAAATCCCGTCTGTTTCAGCTTCGCATTTGGTCTAGACCTGAATCCGTCGAAGAGACAGATTACGCTCTTGAAGCTGGTATTAAGAGTCTTGAATGTTACGAGAAACTGTACAATATTTCCTTCCCGCTAGCCAAACAGGACATGATCGCGCTGCCGGACTTTAGTTTTGGAGCTATGGAGAATTGGGGACTCGTCACATATCGGTAGGTATTCGAAGGTATCGGTAGGTATCGGTAGGTATCGGTAGGTATCGGTAGGTATCAGTAGGTATTATGAATAGTTGAGGGTGTGGATTCAAGGAATCTAATGAAAATGTATGCAAATATAGTCTATAACAAACAAAAGACCGCAGAGCGCGGTGGTATACGCAGGCTTCCGCAATCGCGTATTTATCTTTCATTCAATTGTACATTATTCAACTTCAATTTATTTATTCAAAATTCAATCAACAAAAAATTGCGCATCGAACCATGTAATGTTTTTCCAATTTTTCCACCGAACGAGCGATTTTACAAACCTTTCACAACACCGCTCACTGCAGTCTTATTTTTGTTATAGACTATACATAAACCCTTGATTTTTTCTATAAAAGCCGGGATGATTAGATTTCCATTCGGGAAAGTTCAGGCAAGGCCAATAATCAATTGAATTGAATTGAAGCCAGAACCGGTCTCTGCTCAACAAATTAACTGTCTATGTAATCCAGTGTTATTAACTATAATAATAGTTTTATTTTTCAACTACTAATATAAAATTTCTTTTCAGCGAGGGCAGTCTTCTCTACAACAACAGAACATATTCAATGGAAAGAAAGAGGTCTATTGCACTTGTAATAGCACATGAACTTGCACATCAGGTAAATACATTATATTAAATTAGAACAAAAGTTAACAAACCGATGTTACTTTTATCTAATATATTGAGTGATAGAATCAAGGCCGGCCCGAATTGTCCTATAGTTTGCGCTAAGACTTACGGAAGGATATACGATACGAAATGCAAATTTTATTAGAGCGGGGACGAGCGATAGCACGCGAAAACGAGAATTAGTCACTGATACAAGTACAACAACACATCTAACTTATTTCTCTGAAACTTTCCATTTATGTTAGTGAATATAACTATTGCGCGTTTTAAATTGAGCACTCTGATCTTTAACTTCCGTATCCTAATTGTCCGCGTCCTAAATGTTGAATAGTCCGCGGACTATAGCTGGCTGTAGGCAGTATATTCTGCCAGGGCATGGACTTCTCTAATAACTTTAATTGTTAATTTAATCCTCATATTCTAGTGGTTTGGTAATTTGGTAACAATGAAATGGTGGGACGATCTGTGGCTTAATGAAGGTTTTGCTACTTATATGCAATTGAAGGGAATGGAAGCAATTAACAAGGACTATTTAACGGTTAGTTAAAAAATGTTACATTTAGAGATCGCTCGCTAAATACAGACTGCAGTTTGCCTTCACTTTGTATGTCTCCGACCAGGGCTCTGCAAACCAGCGGCCGGGCCCAGGCCGGCCGCGGCCGAGATTTTTTGAAAGTACATTTCGGCCGGCCGCGGCCCAGTTAGTTTGGAAGAAACCCTCGGCCGGCCGGTGCGGAGCCCTGTCTCCGACGATACTTCATTTTTCCGCCCGCGCGAAACTGTTTAGATTCCGGTATTTTCTTGCAATCTTTAACCCAATCAACAACAAAAACCAACCTATCCTACTGCAAACCACTATAAACTCGTCTAAGTTACGGTCTTTTAGGACGACTATGTGCTCACAAGTGCGCTTGCAACTGCTTTGGCTGGAGACAGTCAGGCCTCCTCACATCCTCTATCCTCCAAAATAGAAACTGAAAAAGAAATATCAGAGTCTTTTGACGGAATTAGCTATCAGAAAGGAGGATCTGTAATCAGAATGATTGCCAAAGTTATGGGAGAAGAAAACTTCAACAAGGGAATTCAGGTATGTTAGGGAGGGTTTAGGTTTAGAACTGGAAAAGACAATAGAGCTGCACCCCAAGTCTTACGAAGAAGAAGGAAACCAGCTTAAAATGGGAAAAGATTGCTACCAAAAAAAACAATGAAAATCAAGAATCTTGTTTTCAATGATTTAGTTAAGTATTGTGAGAGTCTGGCAATAACTTCGGTTTCTCTTTCGGTTAGCGAATCTTTGGTATAAAAAAGGAAATGGGTACAGATTCGGATGAGCTGGAGAATTGGTATACACTAAAAATTCTCCAAAGAAAGGCCAGTAAATTTGACATTAGGACTAAAAGAAAGTTTCAGAATGCAATAATTTTAGGCTTATCTTCGTAAGTTCCAATATAGAAGCACTGTGGCATTGGATTTGTGGACTTCGCTGGATGAATATAAGGATAAAAATGCTACAGGACCAAATGGAAAACCGCTAAATGTGACGGATTTTGCTCTACAGTGGTCATCTCAGGTAAAATATAATACACTCTCTCTGAGTCTCTGAGCTCGTCTCTGAGTCTCTGAGCTCGTCTCTGACTCGCTACAGTAACCCAAAAACCAGAAAATCCGTTTTTAAATATTTTCTATCGCTCTCTCTATCAGCAATCATAAAAAGTTTGTTGATACAAAAACTTGAATACCCAATTGATATGGAAACATTTCATATCATTTGGCTTGTTTTCTTTAGAATAAATCTATTCCGCAATTATATACACAAAAAAAAAATAAACAATCTAACTTTTTGTTCTTGCTGTTTAATTTATTTACTATTTTTGTTGTTAGATGGGTTATCCTGTGGTTATGCTTGTCGGCAACAACAATACAAAACTAACAATCTCAGCCGAACGATTCAAGAAGAACAAAAATGCAACGGAAGCTGCAAAATATGCTAATCCGGAATATGGGTAAGTGAGATGGATATATGGTGAAGATAATGGGGTTATAAGGAGATCTGTTACTACCGATGGAAGCCAATCTAAATGATATCATTTACAAATTCCAATGCTGCACCCAATGGGTTGCGGTTTTATAAATTCAGTACTCCCTCATGCCTGCATGCCAGATATGTGAATTTGCTCTAGTCTGAAAAAATGGGAGCAGACTAGAGCTGACCAGTTGCTATTCTATTCGGATTAATAATTTATTTTCAATAAGAATATTTTATATCAATATATCAATAAAATAGAATATTCATAAAATATAAAATATATAAAATAGAATATTCATAAAATAAAATATTCAATATTCATAATAATATAATATAAAATAAAAGAATATTCATAAAATAAAATAAAATATAAAATAAAATAGAATAAAATAGAAAATAGAATATTTTATATCAATAGAATATATCAATAAAATAGAATATTCAATAACAATAAGAATAAGAATAAGAATAAGAATTTTCAATAAGAAAATTGTTTTTAGATTCAAATGGGATGTTCCTCTCTGGTACGAAGTTGAAGGCGAGGGCGAGCGATTTGTCTGGCTGCCTAGAGGTTCGTTTTTAAGGAAAATAGACAATTACTCTTGTTATTTATAGTCAGCGCCAAGAGTAATGACAGAGTAAAGAATTCAACGCTCGTCTGAACCCGTTTTGCGAGCACCGCTCCATCATCTTGCGGCTACTCTCCGTTCAATGTTGTCTTTGCCAGTACGCGCGTGCAATTTGCGGACTGTTGCGGTGTTAAAAATCCAATAAGTGACACTCCATTATTACTCTCGGCGCTGACTATATCAGAATACAAACCGTGCATAACAATATATTACAAACTTTAGACTATTTAAATACATTTAATTCAAATTTAGGTGAAAAGATTAAGCTTCCCGCAACCGACAAAGCAGTTATCATTAATTCCGAAACGAAAGCTGTTGTCCGAACAAACTATTGTCATTACCAATGGAAGAAGAATATTGCTGCACTGAAAAGAAATAAAGATGTTGGTTATAAGGAAAGAAACAATTTGCAAAAGTGAATGTAGCACGCGGGACCGAACCTGTAACATGAGTCGCACCGATATAATTTGCTATCCGCTGCGCTATTCTACCAAAGATGATAAACGCTAAGAGAAAATCATAATGCAGTTTTGGGAAACTCAATCTAGATTATATAATTTTCATTTTTAGTCGTTCTCTGCCCGTACCCGTTATACCGTAATCTCGGATGCTTTTGAAATGGCCTCGGTTGACAAGCTTCCTTATGAACTGTTGTTCGATTTGATCAGTTATGCTGAAAAGGAAACGGTAAGCACTAAGAGATTCAAAACTATAAACTATATTATTGGAAAAATCATTTTTAGTTGTTTTTAATAGTACAGTTGATATTTCCTTTACAGCACTATCTTCCAATGTCTGCTGTAATGAATGGACTATCTAATCTGGGTGGATTCTTTGCCGGTTCAGAGGAAGCGCGAGTTTATAGGGTAAGACATGGGGGTAGTAGTTGCGAGTGAGACCTGGAACCGTATTCATAAACTACTCGAAGAACTTCATACTCTTTCCTCACCCAGTCAGGAAATGCTCGTCCTGAGCCAGCCCAAACTGGACCGCACCCCAAAAAGCTGTTGCGGACCGGGTCCAACCACCCGTCGTTTAGCTTCATTCATGCAGTTACTTTTTAGAACTACTTAAAGAAGATTATTACTCCGCTATACAAAAATGTTTCTTTGGAAGAAATAGTCAGAAGTGATGGAAAAGAATCCGAGATGCACAAAAAGTAAGGAGATAAATAAACTCGGACACCGCAACGGACCGGGCCGGGACATAAGTTTTTCCCAAAAGTTTTGACAATAGTTCTGTTATAAATATATTATATTTAGTATGCAAGATCGTCTAATCTTCTTTAAATACTGTGCCACGAAGGATGCCGATTGTATTGCTAAGGTTGACAGTTTGTTCCAATCTGAAGTTATGGCCAAATGTACTCAGCCGGATGATGTTGCCAGCCAATGTTCAACGTTAGTTTGAGAAAAAGTCTCGCCGAACCCCCATTCCTGAATAGTGAACCGAACCTACCGCACCGGTGAACCCAGGAGGTGGAAATTTAGCGGAATCGGAATCTAAGAAAACGGATAGGGCGAAACATTCTGAAAACTGGTTCGGCCCTTTTCCACCTGGGTAAAAATAGATTTGAAAGTATGGTACCCTCTCAATTGGAGTCTAGTTCGGCTACTTTTCTTCAAAAGTAGATTTACTTTAATCTAACGCCTCCTCAATCCAGAATACTATAGAAAGAGTATCCAAGATTCTGAAAACATTGCATAGTCCGTAGCTATTTTACTCGGGCAAAAACCGGTTATAACGGCACGTTAACTGCAAACCGCGCTTGTAGTCTAGGTTTTGAAACAGAATATATAATATACAAATATTTCTATATGTTAAGTGTATCGGCCTCAATGCGTGGCCATGTCTACTGTATGGCTGTTGCCAATGGTGGACAAGATGTTTTTAACAAGATATTGGATTTGTACAAGAGAGAAACTGATCCTGCTGAGACAAGTGCGCTTATGTCGGCCCTCACCTGTAGTAGGGATATACCTACACTTAGATTGTAAGTTACTTGCAATAATAACTATGCAGAATCACTTTATTCTGTGGATACTTTTTATTCGGAAACTTTCTGTTAAATCCTGTTAAACCGTTATTTTAAGTAGGTTAGTATTAATGTTAAAAAGTTTTTCATTATTTCTCTGTCAACGCGCAAAAAACAATAACTTTCTTCATAACAACTCTTACTTTCAAATCTTTAAGCTTACTGGAGTCTATCATCAACAATTCTGGTCTGTTCCGTTTCCAAGATGCTACTGGCTACATATATTCTGGAGTTGCTTCAAATGAATTTGGAAGAGAACTAATCCTAAACCATATGATCTCAAAATGGCAACAACTGTACGAAACGTGAGTTTACCAATACTTATTAAAAGGTTTACCTACGGTCTGTCTTTTGGGCCTTGCTCTTTGAGGTCAGACTGCGCATTTAACCGGGTCGGCTGAAGATTTCACACAAATTTACTGCGTACTCTAAATTGCAGACTACTCAAAAGTGGCCCAGTAAGGTACGCCCCGTTGTTGCGGAGCATATAAGAAACACTATTGTTACAAAATACATAACTTTATAAAATATAATCCGGAATCTTCCGCGAAGAGGCCCCCCTACTAGTTGGCGACGCAGGCCTATACACCAGCTTACTAACCACAATCATGTCGCTATTATGACCCAATATGACACTTTTGTGACATAAAGTAATTGAAAGAATCCTCCTTATAACTTATTCTTCTGTCTTATTCTTCCTCGTTTTAGATTCAATTCACATACCAGTTTTGTTTCTTCAATCATTAGCGCTAGTACATCCTACATAAGAAGTGAACAGGAATTGCAGCAGGTTTGTCATTAATTAAAGAAAATATAAAACTATATATAAGATTTAATCGCTTTACAAAACACTAATACTGTTATTTAGTTGAAAGATTTCGTCAAATCCACACCTGAGGCTGCTAAATTCCACGAATTCACAAAGGTAACTGAAGCTGCCGAACACCGACTTAACTGGATAAAGAAGAACCTGAAGAAAGTTACAAAGATTATGGAGGACAGATTGTAATTGTAATTTTATTGATTTTTTTTTTGTAGATTTTCAGTCAATAAAGTCTCCCATATAAACAACGTCTTCTATTAGTTTTACATAAATAAATAAAAAAGCATAAGCTTTTGGGGTTAGACAACCCAGGTGAAGAAATTGCCTTTCCAGTTTCAAGAGATTAAATAATTAAGAAGTTGTCACAAGTCTTGATTGTTCCTTTAGTTTGCGGCCCATTAGGGATTTAACTAGTTGGGCCGCAAGCCTATACACTAGCTACTTGGCGGACCAACCAGACTTTTCTTTTTCATAATAACTGACCGAAAATGACACTTTTTGACAACTTTTTACAGTAAATAACACTGAATAATCATGTTCTTGATATATTGACCTCATTTGACCACCAATTCGCGAAGTAGTTGGCGTTCAGAGCGTTCAGTGTTCCCTTTCATTCAATGGCTAACTTTTGAGAGAAAATCAATACTTTTCTATAGTCAGAGTAATAATGGAGTGTTGTTTACTTACGTATTTTTGGAGAATATTGCGTAAATTTTCGTGTTTTTTTTTTGGGAATTTTCGGAGCCATTTTCAATGAGATTCTTTTTCAACACTCCATTATCACTCTTGGCGCTGACTATACCGCCGTTCAGATATTTCCCTTATAAAGCCAAATGAAAACTCTAATTATATAAAAGCAATCTTCATTACAACCAGAGTATTAGGAGAAAGAAGTATAAATGATAGAGAAGTATAAGAGGAGAAAGAATATATAAACCGGACGGGGTACATTTAAATTTAGAGATGTATTCAAATATATCATTCATTGAAGAAGAAATGTTAGAAGAAGAGAAGATAGTGAAGAAAGTTCAGTTCAAAAAAATAACTAGGAGAATTAGAGAGAGCTAGGAGCAGATGTCAGAAGGAACTTTGATAATTTCGTTTGTATAATTTGTATCTGTATAATATTTATATATTCTATTATATTTTATATTCTTTAGTTTTCTCAATAAAAAAAGATAATTATTTACAATTATTTATTCATTTAAGCGGTTTCATAGAACACGTGATCAAGCTGTGAACCGGCTGAAAACAGTACGAAAATCAGCATGATCGCATTACATCCAATCAACGCACCCACCATCACTGAAATAAATATAATTATATTTAAAATATATAATTAATAAATATTGCAGCACCGTCGGAAGATCTCAGAGAAGATCCATGAATCCCTCCCAGTCCGTTCTTTGAAGGCTTAGGCTGCTAGAATCCCATCTACAGTAATCCCAAATGTCCAACTTTCAAAGCCGATAGAGCTCCGATCCGATAGAGCTGAGCTGAGCTAAGATTCCTAGAAATTCCTGCCCGTGCCTTTCTTTTTCTTTTGCTAATTATAATAATCCTTTTAAATTACCTAGAGTGGCACAGCAAATTGATCCTTCGATTCTTAGCAAATAATTTTGTGGTTCGAATTTGTCAATCTTCTTGCGGCCTTTTCCTTTTCCCTTCTTTTTGTCCTTCTTCTTCTTCTTCTTTTTCTTTTTACCACCGGCGGTAGTCTTATTGCCAGACGTCTCCTCGGCTTCAGACTGAACATATTATTATTAATAATATTAATATTAATACAAGATTATCGATTGAAACAGACGGGTCCCCCAACGGGTTGTCAATTATTGTTCATCTATCTTAATCCGGTTCCTCGTGATAGTTCAATGAATCTTTATAACTTATTCGGTTTACTTCAGAATGTTCTATACAACCGCGTTCGATCGCTGTTCCGGGCTGAGGTCCAAAAATTTCTCGAAGAGCCCGTTTGTTGAGTCTGATGTCTTAAATCTAGATTCTCTTCCATTCTAAACTAACTTTTTCTCCAGTTGCCCCCTGGGTGGCCGCTGTTCCTGTTCCAGTGGCTTCTCCCTGCTTCTTCTTGATGTCTCCAATCAGATTCAACATGGCAGAAGCTCCTTTCTTAGCATCTCCATTGGCTCCAGTCTGACCAGTTTCATGGTTCGCGTCTCTGAAAAAACGAACATTGTTGATAATATAGACAACACTGCATTGAGTTCCAGCGTACATTGCTCCTTGACTTAACCTTGAGGAACAGTCCTTCAAAAACATCGATGCAACGGAGCTCAAGCTACAGTACGCTCCCAGCTTGCATTCACTTACTTACTTGCGTTACTTGCAGCTCAAAAGATGCAGCTCTAACTCGAAGGGTACAGGAATTGAAACTACCAGCTATAGCACTTTTTGTCCAGTTGCCCGACAGAGCTTCAAAACATCGAATTATGGAGCATGGCTTGAGATTGAGAAGCTCAATTTCTCTCAATAATTCGAGACTGAGAAGCTCAATCTCAATCGGCAGCATCCGCTATCATTACTTACGTAAATGAGACGGGTTGTTGTTCTCCTTCGGCCGGGGCAATTGCTCCATTTCCTGCAGGTGCTGCAGCTGCATCCGCCATTCTTATATTGAAGTTTGCAACCTTTGTTGATTCTAGAGCTGAATACAAATGAGCTTGGAAGACCAGAACGGCCCTTTTATACACTTTCTAGGAGCAAAAATTCTCTCGGAATCGAAGTTTCCTGTTTTATTTGGGAGTATCTGGATGAGATAGTATTCTTGAGATGAGAAATGCTAGGATTTATGAGAGACTTGGAAATTCATCAGAGTTTCTGCTGCACTGAAAAAAAATAGCTGGGCTTATACTTCCTGGAAACCTCTTCTTGTGTCACTTGCACCTAATATTATAACTAAACAAGTAGTTTCTAATTTCTGAAAAAAAATATTTTTAAAAAGCGTTTGCCACTTTGGCCGTCTTATCTTCGCTGTTTACTAATGCGACAAAATTATCTCTAAACCTAAACTATCGTGATCAAGATATTTAAATCAAGATAATCTTCAATCATCAACCAACATCAATATGTATCAAGAGTTAAATAAACCAGTGTGAGAATGCATAAAAACGGTTTAGCCAACAAACGCTTAAAGAGAAGGTAGAATACCACCCTAAAATCCTCAAAAAACATTGTCCATTGATATACTTGGACCTAAATAACCTTAAATTGTTTTATCTGAATACTACCTAGCCGGACAACATCTAAACTACCCACATCATCATACTCCACTTGGGATCATTTTCAGTTGCCCCATCAGTTAATAAAATAAACACATAGATGAAATATTTATTAACTACTTATGGCACATGAATAGGATATATCAAAAAATGAAACAACTTACAAACGGGAGTGGATATACAATACTATATAATATAAAATAAAAGAAAAATACAAACTAATAATTGCATATAAATAATTACTAAAACAACTGACAAACAATATGAGAAACCAACTATGAGAGGTCTGTCTCCTCCAGAGGGTCCCGTAGGTACTTGGCCAGTGCTCGTGCCTTGATTCGCAACAATCCCAGCTTAGTTTCCTTTGCAGCCTATAACGATAACATAATTACGAAAGTAATCGAATGACTAACCTTAACAACGATCAGCATTTGAGAAGAAGCTGGCAGGCATGCAAGTATTCCCTCTTCACAGACGATTATCGCTTGGAAAAGCTCGTCTCTGATCTCTGCAAAAAGAATAATTACTGCGATGAATGAACATATTGTGCGAGCACTTCGGAATATATCAACGTAATAAATGTATTTTCGTTGTTTGACAGCTTACTGAACGAAGAAACAGCAAAAAAGTGATGAAACACAACCACATATAGGAATGATATTACTTAGACACGCTCCGAATTCATCATCAGCTAATTAGTAATTCGCTTCACCGAACCCCATGACAAAAATAGAAACGAGATGAAATAATTACGAACAACATCGTACGAATTGCTCTAAACAATTAAGTGAAGAACATCAAATTGCATCAGTTGCTAAGAAGAGCAAACTATATATGAAACCAAAATGAGAAGCCTTTAGCCCAAACGTAAATTATGAGGCCTTTAACGGTATCTATAAGTAGCACATGTCGCTGCAAATACATATAAATGATACTTTCTGAAGTGATCTAGGACAACTGTCTAAACATTGGAAATAGTAAAAGATTTCCTTATCACAGCACGGCTAACTAATCACCATTATTGCGCATCACTACAACCAGGGGTGGCAAGGGCCGGGCCGACCCTCTTATCAGAACTTCTAGGGTCCACTATTACGAAATTCCAATTTTTTAACCAAAACTTCAAATTTGAAAAAAAATTCAAAAATTTAGTGCATTATTGATCGGTTTCGAAAATGAGGACCGGCACTCTTTTAACAAAAGTACCGGCCCGGGTCGGCCCTCACTTTTGCCAGCCCTGACTACAACACCTCTGACGAACGTTAATCGATCTTTCTGCATACACTGACGACATCACTCGAAATGACTTCAATCCATTATTTCATTGCCTTATCAAAAAAAACCTAAGGAAATTGTCGAATCGCCTAGCACATAAATCCGTTCCACACCGACTTCAAATGACACTGCAATACCTACCCTTTCGACTGAATTCCGCCCAGATTCTAGCAGCTATTGCTGCTCTGACTGTTGGCAGGGCATTTGGCTCATTAAAGCAACCAGTCTGGGCATGAATAGCCCCTAAAAAACAAAACCTAGTTACTATTATAAAATAGCAATTACCTTGTTTGTTGAACAGAAGAGTTCCTTCAATTCCTTCTGTGTTCAGTTGGCTCAGAACCTCAACAAGGGGCTTCTGGCGCAACATTTGTGAACTGAAAAATAGATACAATTAAAATAAACAATTCAAATTAGAATAAAAGTTTCAAAAATAGGTAAACGCTGACAAAGGCCGAACGTTCATCGTTTAAAAGCAGGCATGACGATTTTCGAATAGCGGTCGCAAACACGGACAGCGGCGCGGGAAATAAATTAACGCCGTTAAAAGAAATTTCGAACCCGATATCTCGAGATCGCGTTTTTTGATTCCCTAGACACGTTCTGGAGTAGACAATATATCCAGAGTTCACAGTTTGCAAAGTAATTTTCTAGCCCAAATACGAAACACGTTCTGGGTAAGGTATACATCGGAATACATCTCGTAAATGAGTCATTAAGATGAGAACCATTTAATTCTACGCGCACTCTCCAGCCTCATTAATCTTCTTCTGAATTTTTTTTATCAACCTAGCTATTTGCAGAGCGTCTTTTCGCTCTAAAAGCTCGCTTTGCAAAACCCATCCCTATTATAGGTATATAGGGACTCTATATACCATTGTTTCTATGTTACGAACTGCGATGGGAGCTTACCTTCATCCATACTTCATTGTTACTCTAATACATTGCAAAAGTTGATGGATTCCATGGCAGACCTGACATTGCCGCATAACTAATCGATACACATAGTCTAGTTAAACCGAACAAGTCTTGGAGAATGAATACAATGAAATACTTTCAGTCTGCCAAGAGACGACGAGAATCACCTAGTTCAGTTCTTCATTAAATAAGTCTTAGACTTACATGTGATTGTTAAAGTATACCGCCTGGCACCTTGATCTTTTCGTAAATATCTTTTATATAATGAAAATGTACGTTTTCTTTATTAGTAGTATAGGTTTCAATCTTTTTCGGAGAGTTTCAAAACGTTTAGTAACAATGAAGTGAGAAAGACTTCGTTCTTTTTCGTTTAGAAGATTCGCAATTTGTTTTGGAACTAGAAAGCCAAAGTAAGTTTGCAATGCCAACAGAAACCAATCCTAGTTTCCCATTGTTCATTTATACCTCAGACAACAACAAAAACAATAAATTTACAAAATGTTTATTCTACATAGATGTATCTAGTCGAGTTTGCATCCGGGTTTGGCCTAGCGACATAGTACCATTACAGGATGAACTGCAGGTCCAACCAACACTTGTTCCTTCCCGTCGAATGCCACTGTTGCACGCTCGTTACGCACATCAACCTGAAACAAAATATTTAAAATCGTGATTTCGAAGCTGGCATCTAGGCTAAATCCTAAGTCCTAAGAAACTGTGCCTGAAAAAAGACAAAGAGGATTGTCAGGATATTATGCCCGTTCTTCCGGTTGATATCGTTTTCTAACTAACCTTTCCTAGAATCTGTTTTCCATTGATGGTGAGAACTCCGGGTGAGATATCTCCCTTTTGGTGATTTACATGTACTGGATGCCATTCCTTTTCTCCAAACACCGCAGTCTCTTGGAAGGGTTTCCATTCATAGTCAAAGCCACGAATATGGTCCGAAAGGTAGAAGAGCACCTGAATAAATAAATGTATTACTGTTTTTATTTTCTTAGCTCAGTTTCGGCCCCGATTCAATCCCGTTTAGCTTGCCTGGATACTTCCAATGTTCGTCTTGTACTCGTTTCCTCCCCATCCGAAGTTGGCAGCAAAGGACGAGGTGGCAGTTTAGCGCAATTTTTGCACTCGCAAGTGGGGGGTCCTCCCTTTTAGTTCCCGGACGATCATCATCATGTTGTTCAGTTCTCCACCACTCTTCTGGTACACTTTTCCATCGCAGGAGAAGAGAGCAATCTCAGTTTT
>JAQGAV010001663.1:0-19521 GCA_034691345.1 Phasmarhabditis papillosa
TATCTTGAACAATTTTATTCCCAATTCTTTTTTCTAAAGTACTCATGTGATATTAAAATTCAATACATTCTTATTCTAAGGTAGTTGCGAGAAGTTCGCTCTCGTTTTTCGCCCAGCTGCACGAAAAACAGAAATGGTAGGCTTAAAAATCTGCTCGTTCGATCAAATTTTTTCAGGAAACCGGAACACATGAAATGGTCACGAAAGAAGCTGTCAAAGGTAGTATGGCCTTTTTTATAGTTTACCTTTGCTTTATTTAGATCGCCATAGCACAATTGCTAACGCTGCTGATCCTAAGAAACCGTCGGAGGAATCTGAAAGCCTAGGTTAGCAATCTGTACTCCGCCAGCATACTATTATATTTTAGATTCGGCGAAGGGGGAAATTTCACCTGCTGAAGTGGAAAACACGGACTGCCAGGAGTCGGCCACGCCTCTCAAACAGGTTAATATCTAGCTGTCGAAGCAAGGATGGGCGGAAGACCAGATTGCCAAAAGCTGAAGAACGAATTACATATTTTTTGGCGGAAACCCAACATGTCAGAATGTGGAAGGCATTCCGAACATCCCTTATTTGAAAGTAGCACGTTGAATTTAGCAATCATGTTCCACGAATGATGATAGTTCAGCAGAAAATGTCCCGAAATTATCATAAGTTGATTCACGATTGCGCTCTTTTTAACGTGTCATTTTTTAATATATATTTTTCAGGAACCCAACGAGGCTCCATCGTTATTCAGTGTCATCGAAAAGGAAGAAATCGGCGGTTAAATACATCATTGATCTCTTATTTTTATTGCCATATTTAGGTAACTCGAGCACGACGGTTATTCCTGAGATGCCTCTGTCAACTTCTCAAAAATCCCCAACTGAGCAGACCAGGAAAAAGAAAATACAGGGAACTGGAAGAACCCAGCCCTCCAAGTTTCGTTATACTTCTACTTCTACTTCTCCATTAAAAGCAGCAAATAAGGTTTGTTTATTGCCCACAAACGTTCGTGGGGGCTCAATTTTTATGCTGATCTCTGGCCTACTATCTTGAACAATTTTATTCCCAATTCTTTTTTCTAAAGTACTCATGTGATATTAAAATTCAATACATTCTTATTCTTATGTGTACATTGCATCATTTCAGGTTCCGATCAAACGACCTGCCACGACTGAACCAATCCTTATCGAAATAAAGCGTAATGGATCAACAGTGCGTAATGTAGCTGCAAGAACTACAACAACATTATTTCTAGGTAAATCACGATTTTATTATCGTTTTAATTAATTTATAATTTTAGATAGTGGCAGAAAAATGCATTCCCTTCGGGAATCTGTATCAGCAGATCACAATGATGTGTGTTTCGATGTCGACGACGACATGAATGAAAAAGGTATGATATTAATTTTCGGACCACTTGTAAATTTTTCTAGGGCTTTCGAAGCAACGCCATGCGGACACCAGCACGAATAATGCAAATGACAACTTTGATGAAGGTTTCGATAATTCTGCAATATTCATACTTTTCGATTTAAGGTCAATTCACTTGTCTGGATTGTGCAGCAGTTTTGAAGGTATTATTTGGCAATGATTTCATTGTTCTGACCGCATATCTCGGGGAATGTTTTGCTTCGATCATTACAAAATTACAATAAGTTTTGTTATTTAGACGAACACTGCATTCAAAAAGCACATCGCCTCGCATGCAGGATATAAAAGGCATAAATGTACCTTGTGTGAAAAACGGTTCATTGCGAAGAATCGCTTAATGGTACACATGCGCACGCATACAGGTAATTTACATTATTTAAACTTTGTTATGAGAACTGAGCTCTTCTCTTTTACCGTTCATAGCAAATTCATTATAGGGGAGCAGCCGTTTAAATGTGATGTATGTGAAAAATGCTTCACTCAAATTGGGCAGCTACAACTGCACAACCTCATTCATACAGGTATGTTACTATGAACTGTGCAACGTCCGTATATGAAATGATTTCTGCTGCTCTACTTTTTATAACGAATTCGTTACAGGAGAAAAGCCGTTCGACTGTGATGTATGTGGAAAATAGAAAAAAAAACAGAAAAATTATCATTTGTAATTCGTATATAATTGATACTTGTACTTTCGGAGGAGGAATGTACAAATATCCTTGAAAATTCCTTATTACCACTGATGTCGGACCGGACATCAGTGGTAACAAGGAATATGTGGTTTCTCTTAATTGAAATTCAATTTAGGCGAAAAACCGTTCAAATGCGATATTTGTAACAAAGGTTTTGCTCACCGCGGAGATCTTCAACGACATAAGTATGTCCATTCAGGTGGTCATTCAGTATCTTGTTATTTAATATTGTTATTTTAGGAGAAAACGCATACAAGTGCCTGACTTGCGGAGAATGCTTTAGCCAAACCTGCCAGCTTCAGAAACATACGCTTACACATGCAGGTAAAATATAACATCACAACAAACTGATATATTATATATTATCAATAACTATAATGATACTTCGCTAACCATCATGCTTTGCAAAACAATTAACTCGATAATAAGTGGTTATATTTATTGTTCTACACTGAACGGATCTTGCGCAATTTCTCGAGCTTGTTACAGCCCCTCAAAACGAGATTTCTTGTATGTTTGCTGGTTACATGTGGAAGTATTTAGGTTTCGGCGCCGATGCTCAACTCGATGTTCCGCTTGACGGTATGGATCAGTCTTCCGTCGTAGAAAAATTCGAACCGCTGGTCAGTCTTTGTTTGTTTAGGCTAATTTACGTCCTTAATTCAGGACAATTCTGTCAATGATGAGAAGATTAGCTACGAAAGCACGTCGATCGACTACGTTGTCGGGGGGATTGCCAGCGGAAATATGGTGATGAACAATGGTGAGTGGCTGATTTTATTGTCATTTTACCTTCAATTTTAGATACTGTTGCGAATGAGCATTCCATTGGGGAATTAGCATCAGGAGTTCACGATGATGGATGCTCCGGAGTCGACGTTTACATGAATGAAGCAGGTATGATGTTCAAGTTTCTAACAACTATTATAATACTCTAGGGTCTTTAACGCGATTCAAGCTGGAGGCCTATACCAATGATGCAAACGACCAATGTGATGAAGTTTTATGCCCGTTTATTTGTCTGGATTGTGCAGCTGCTTTCGAGGTTTGATTTGGCAAACGTTTCGAAACCTATGTTGTTTTGTTATTTAGACGAACGCTGCATTCAGAAATCACATCGCCTCGCATGCAGGATATAAAAGGCATAAATGTACCTTGTGTGAAAAACGGTTCATTGCGAAGAATCACTTAATGGTACACATGCGCACGCATACAGGTAATTTACATTAATTAAACTTTCTTATTAGAACTGAGATCTTCGGTTTTACCGTTCATAACGAATTCATTACAGGAGAAAAGCCGTTCAAATGTGATGTTTGTGGAAAATGCTTCATTCAAAAAGGGAAACTCAAGGAGCACAAGCGGATTCACACAGGTAATAATAGGCTTATTTATTGCAATAATTTTACACTTTTTCTAATCCAATTCAATTTCAGGAGAAAGACCATTCGAATGCCATGTCTGTGAGAAGAAGTTCTATGTCAGTGGAAGTCTCGCTAAACATAAACTTATTCATACAGGTGTGATGTTTAAAAATTCTATATTATTTCTGTCAGTTACCTGATTCGTAGCGTCCTTAATCGAATATTAATTTAGGCACAAAGCCATTCAAGTGCGAAATTTGCAACAAGGGTTACGTGCATAAAGTAGATCTTCAAATCCATAAGCGTGTTCACTCAGGTATTTTTTAGTAGTCAGTATTTTGAGTTCTAATGGTTTTTTTTTTTTTTTTTGAAGAAAAACCCTACATATGTCGGAGCTGCGGAAAATGTTTTAGCCACAACTACAATCTTCAAAAACATGAGCGTATTCATACAGGTACATTATACTAATATTCTTTGACTATGGTGCTCTTGTCAAAGCTACCACGATTTCTTGTGCTATGAGTCCACCACAACACCTAGAAAAATGAGACGCTTCAGTTTCGCCAGTTCACATTTGGAACTATTTAGGTCCCGACGCTGACACTAAACCCGATGACTCGCACGTTTAACATTTGCTCAGCTCTTCACTACAGGCTGATACAAGCACGAAAACTTCCATAAGGGAAGATTCCATCATCACTGAAAACGATTAATTTTATTATTTTGTTAGGAAATATATTTTTAACTTTAAGATCTTGTTATTGTTTTATACATTGAATTTATTTTTATTTTGGGGAAATATTGTTGTTTCGCTTTCAAATGTTGATAATTTTGTCTTTTTTATTGTTTAGGCACTTTTTTTGAACGACACTATATACGGAAGAGCAATATTTCAGTGATTCCTAAAAAAATTTAAAAGCATAGTTGGAGTGGGCTGATTATCCATTGTAATCTGGTGAACAAAAAATTCCGGGGATTTGTCCGCGAAGTATGATTTCAATCGTGAGCACATTGATACTTAGATAGGCATAATTTGCAAATGAATACTAGTCGCTCATGCGAAGCGAGATGAAACACCATGTTCCTGAGATTCTTGGAATTAGCGAATTCAAATATTTATCACCGGAGACTCCTAAAGGTTTCTTCTCAGAAAAGCGAGAAGAAACTGTTCTGACAATCTTCTTTTTACTCTTCCTTGTAACCTTTGAACCAGTTTCGCAAGGATTCTTCGTTGAGCCTCCTAAACACAGCATTTTTATAAGTTTTTCAATGAAGGTTACCTTTCAGATTGTGATTTGTGTTGTGTTCTAATTTGATTGCCATTAGGTAGTTTTTCTCACCAGGAAAACGAGTTCCATGCAACTCTCTCACACAAAACTCTGCGTCAAGCTTGTTCTTGAATACAATTCGTGCAAACGCCTTAAAAACCCTTTTTTTGTTTGTTTTTACAAATTCTATATGAAATATTTCGAACTATTTGAATTTAAAGAACCTTTGATTTGATTCTTACAAATGTTTCCTTGCAACACACAAAATAAAATTAGTTATCATCAGAATTACTTTTTCAATATGTAGACCTAATATCATTAAATAAAAATGCTATAATTTCAACCATTTGCCATGTTCTTAGGACTATTGTTATTGCTGGATTCCCGGTTGTATCGCCATCGATTTCGCCGACTTGTTCCTCGAAATGTAGAACGATTCTTTCAATGGTAACACTAAATAATAATACTGCTTACCATACGAATGTGCATTTGAGTCCGTTTTTAGAAGTTAGTTTCCGAAAGTGAAGAGAATTTCCTTCTTAATTAAAGGTTCAAAAGTGCATATAAGGCAGCAGATTGTTCCTTACTTTGTAGGTAAACCGTCAATATCCACTGTTCGGTTTAAATCATCCATGGTAACATTTTTTCTTTTAATAGGCAGTGTTATTCGAATATCTGAACAATGACAATCTATGCAAGAAAATAATGTTTCTTTTTTGAAGTTTCTTAATAGAATGTGTACAGACTTATACAGATTTTCACGGACTAATACAGAGCACGTTGTGCCCCGCCGTGTTCTCTCTATAGAGTCCGTCATGCTCCGTAGTTTCTTGCAGAGTTCAAACAAACACTAATTTGTGGGCAGACTGTGAATTGTTTTCTTGAATTGTCGAAGAGACAAATGTGAACATTTGTGAGCAGTACTCATAAAAGGGTTCAGCTATTTATAGAAATTAATGTAATTCACAATATGTTGGTAAATAGTGTAGTCGCTCTAATTATAGGCAAATAATGAATGTACCTGGATTATCCTCTTTCAACATAAGTTTAGGAACTGGCTTAGTCTCAGATAATAAACACTCATCAATTGAAACAGTTCTGGTAGATGTGTGCTGTAAAGTTTGTAAGTTGTTTAGAACTTTTAGAGGGAAAATGTTTTTTTTACAATGTTGTTTTGAAGTGTAATGTATTTCATCTGTACCCTTGTTATAATAAATGTTGCATTTATTATTGTTGTTGTTTGCCTGGCTCTAGACTCAGTTCGCTCAACCCCTCAAGTGACTCATCCAAAAGGTCAGAAAACACTAAATTGCATATGCAACCAGTTTATTTTCACAAAACTAACGAGGTGAAGTACTCCAAGCTTGTTTGGGGCAACTGGCTTTTGTCTCTTCAGTTTGAGTAATAGTTAGTTTAAAATTTCTGTTATCCTTGTAAAATGCGGAGTCGAGTTTTAGAAAACATAGCCGAGCTTCTGCTTTAGAAGCAAATTGCAATGTGACTGATAGCTAAAAAATTGATTTTTATCCATTAATAAGGTATAAAGAGTATAAAAATCAAGGACCGTTTTCACTTTTGGTATTTTTATAATTTTCAGCACAGATCACCTGTCCTTTGCTGCGCTTCATATCGATTATTGGTTGTGGAAGGCAAAGACCAGTGGTTTCAGTAGAAAAGTACTCAAATACATCCGAAAAGGTGAGACTAAAGATTGAATATATTAGAGAAAGAAAAAAACCAAAGTGAACTGATACGGTATATTGCTAATAAATTGCGATTCTATTATTAGGAAATGACTTAGGACCTACTTTATTGGCAACCCTGTAACGAAAACTGTACATGAATTCTGAAATGGTAGAAATAACGGCATTCATTTATTAATAATCTGAATTTGTGATATATTGAATTGAGAAAATTGGAAACTCAGTGTTCTATTCTTACGTCTAATTCCGAAGTTCCTCCAGTATAGAGCATCACTTTCACATTTTCAGTCGTATTATCAAATGGCTTCTCATTCTGTCGAGCAATAAACTTTCTAGCCTCTTCGTTTGTTTTGAAAGTTATCCATGCTGTCATCTAAAATTAAAAATGAACGGATCTTTCCTTGATAACACACCCTTCCAGATTGCGTTTCGTCTGGAAACAGATATATTTCTTGGCCATCATGGTTGTTTCTTGCGATAATTTCATGAACATTTTCACGAATGTTTTTGATTGTAATGCTAAATTAGTTTCTACTATAGTCAGCGCCAAGAGTAATGATTAAGTGTAAAGAATTCAACGCTTGTCTGAGCCCCTTTTGCGAGCACCGCGTCAGTATCTGGCGGCTACTCTCCATTCAATATAGTACTTTGCAAGTACGCGAGTGCAATTTGCCTGCAGATGCGGTGTTAAAAATCCTAAAAATACGCAAGTAACACTCCATTATTACTCTAGGCGCTGACTATATATTTCTTCTACTGAAACTGGCTATGTGTTTAGAAAAAAGAAATGAAATCTTTCCAACAACACACAATGAAGTTTCCAACGAACCTTTGAGCTAATCTGGAAACAATAACAGTGCGATTGCACTTTGACCCACTCATTCTGTCAGAATAAAAGTTGAAATTTAATCTTATGATAGAATAACTGCAAATGAATGATTATTGAATTCAGTATTAATAGGCGTCACGGGGAAACAGAAAAACGAAAGCATTAATTGAATTGGAGAAAAACGTGAGATACGAAAAGTTCATTACAAATACTTTGCAGCTTTTCCCATTGTTAGAAGAATCTGGAAACGATAAAGGGCTTCTGTTCTCTCGAAGGACTTCCAGCAACTTCCAGTGACTTCCAGTTAATATATTAATCTACTGTTACAACATGTACCCAAAAGTGGAAAAGAAATTTGGAATAGGAACCTACATGATTTTGTGAAAATAATTGCTAATGATGAGTGAACCGAACAAATAAACTTGACTTTATGAATTCTGTTGATTTTGGCAATTATATTTGTGTATCAATGAAACATGTGTGATCAGCTGAGGCATAGCCGTAGTTAATAGTCAACAAAAGATGGTAGTGGGATTTAAAACGAATTTTTTAAGGAAGATGCTATTTCAAAACTATTTGCCTAAAATAAATTTGTTACTGTCAAAACACACTACTGGAAGTGCCAGTATAGCTAATAATAGGATATTCCGCAACATTCAGTTTTGAGAGCTTTCCGATCATGGTAATTCTCAATTTCAACTCTGTTCGGACAGTTCAAGACCGTATGAAAAGTTAAACATTTGTTTATTCCTTTTACGAAACACGAGATCACAGAGGCTTTGAAGGAAGAAGAGAGACGAGGGAACCATAGGAAGTGAGACTTCATAGCACATCCATAGCACAGCAACAATGGAGAGGCGGCGAATAAGAACAAATTTGCAATAATTCTTTCTTCGGGGGATTGAACCATCGAGCTCTAGCTCATGTGACGAAGCTTCTAATAAAGAACCAATTGACAAACGTGTTACAGGCGGCCGACAAACCACACTGGGCCACCACGCCCCGTGGCATAATGAATTTATTTTTAGGAAGTAAGCGTCAAAAATAAACTAATATCAACTTTCTCCCTTGTAGTCAGTGATATGACGCCGAACCTCCGGGCGGCTTTTTAAGCCTTCATTTCCAGGAGCTGCAGGTGCTCTGTGCAATACCAATTAGATTTGTCAAAACGAAAATATTTATAACAGCGAGATAAATACAATCAGTCTTACTTTTTAAAGTCTCTGCACGTATTCAGCCCCAGTTGTACCAACTATAGAATACATTGTACGTTCTCTTTATATTTAGCAAATTTGTTACAAATTACAATAATAAAACAATTAGATTAGGTTATACATTTTAATTATAGCTAATTTGATTTGGTTTTTGAGCAAGAACAGCAACTGGTAGTGTTTCATTTAGTAGAACGACAGCAAGATGGAAATGTTACTTAGTGACTCAAGAACAGCCCAGTAAGTAATTATAGTAATACATAACATATCAAACGAGGAAGTTGTAACTTTAGTATCGAGTTCATTATTTAGGTTCTCACTTGAATAAAACCGATAAGATATACGGATGCTTTTCGTTGTTACATTTATCTTGTTTATGCATATGTACTTCTGTTACGAGAGTGATGTACATATCCTTGTGCCTTAACCAATTAAACATCTTTTAACATATTCAAATTAACGCTGTACTTACTTTTTGATTTTTACAAATTGGCATACATTCCACCTCCAAATTTCAGGCCGGGCCGGTAAGCCAGCTCGTAACTTTTCAGACTTTTCAAAAGGCCATAACTTTACTCAAAAGATTTCCACTAACCATAAATGAGACGGACTCTAACTTTTGTAGCATTAGAAAAGCGTTTCAACCGAACAAAGCGATTGTATAGTTTATGTTAAATAAAGCAAAAACTAGATTTTTACATTATTATTTTCCTGAACAGCGTAATCAATTGGCAAGGCAGGTGAAGTATTACATTGACTAGGACATATGGTCGCAAACTACCATGAATTGACAATTTTCATTAACCTTTCAGCATTGTTCAATTGAATGCAGTCGAAATTTCTGAATGTGCCTGATTTAAACGACTGGGACCCGATGATAGTGTCTATTTTTGCTATTGAGGCTGTTTTCATAGCTATTTCGTTGATTCTTGCGGTAGTCACCTCGCGGGCTCTTGTAAAAACAGCATTGTTGCACTATAATCTAAGGGTTTTACTATGTCTTTGTGATGTTCAATACCTATTTCTAATGACATCTAGAATTAGTCTCGTGGTTTGTCAACTATCTGAAGCAACAACCGGTTAGTTAATTCTTAAAAGTTTAGAATTTATAACCAAATCGTTATCGGTGACGCACTATTTTAAGAAACATAGGAAAAGGTTAAGTCAGGCTGAAACATTCAATTCAGAAGAATTCGAGTCAGACTGTTAGCTGATTTAATAATAATTGTGATGAACCAATGTTCTACCAAAAAAAGAAAGTTTTCAACCGTTTCGATTTAGTCTTTTGGTTGTTCAATGTTGCTGACTTTGTTCGTACTCAGTGTCTAGGTGCGATGTCATTAATTCCGTTAATTCTTATGTGCGAAAGAATTCTAGCTACAAATTACTCCAGAGACTATGAAAGGGTTCGCAGGTCTGTTTGTATTATAGTTTTTTTTTGTATTATAATATTCTAGACCCTGGATTTCCAAAATTCTCGGTGTTCTCTATTTTGTGGTACCTATTCTACAGACAATAGCGTTTTCTAAAGGTATTGGTTCACTTAGCCAAATGTTCGAAAATCTTTGCTTCACTAGTAAACATTTTTCCTGGAGAGAGGTTGTGTTAAGTAAAAATACATGTACTGTTGTAGCAAAGGCCCTCAAGATACTGTCGTGGAAACCTGGATTTCGCCAGTAAATATATAACCTTTATTTTGGATGAAAACTTGTTTTGAATTAAATTTGAAAATTTTATAGCAATTGATCAATTCATAGAATAGAATAGAAAGTTTTATTTCGAATCCGCAAGTAAAACTTTACATTAAGGGTTCATTGGAATTCCATGGTATTCTGTAATTTGTGTCTTATTCTCCTTGTCGGGACTCGTACTGTTTTATGTTGAACTTCATTTGAACAAAAGGATGTTGAAGCTCTGCGAAGACACACAAAAGTATTCTTTAAGCTACAAATATCAATTATCGGAAAACGTTAGAACAATGGAGGTAAACACTTTGCCATGGAAAATGAAAACTAAAAATTAAACAGTAATTTAATGTTATTTAGTTGTAAAATAACTAGTTCAACAAATTCGAGTATTGCTGCTATAGTCGGCGGCCAAATCTTATGCAAAGGTATACGGTACGAACTACAAATTTTATTGGAGCGCTGCCGAGAAATGGCGCGCGAAAACGTCAATGATGCAATGTACAACCCACATGCAACATATTTTTCCGAAAATATTATTCTATACTAGTAAATGTAACTATTTTGCGCGTTTTATATTGAGCACTCAGGCCTTTAACTTGCATATCATTTGTACGCCGACTATAACTATAAATTCAAGCAACAAATATATATTTATTACTTTTCGTTCAACTCCATGTTCGAAAGTTTTGCCTCATAAGTTGGAAGTTAATGGTTCAAATCAAATCCTCGCAGCCTGAGTTCATGGCTGCTTAAATTTCTGTGTTACAAATTTTCACTCAAACATCAATTATCTTGTTTGTTTAAAATTACATACTGCTTTTTCAGCTATTCAGCCGTATCGCCTTCTTTACGACAATAATGCTGGCTATAAGTGCCTTCATTTTTACTTTTATTTCGTTTTATAAAGAAGGAAACTTTGTTAATATTTTATTCAGTATATTTTACGTAATACTGCCTATGTAAGTTTATATATCACATTTGGAAATTGTTTTTCGTTAAAATTTGGGACCACCCGCGCTTACTCCTAATCTCCGTGAAATATAATATCCGCAATTATCATTGTGAACTAAGTTTTATTGGAAGACAATTACATATATAGTCCGTTTTAAAACTTAGACTGCAAGCGTGGTTTGTATATAACGTGCCGCGATGACGGGTTTCCCGTTCACTAGTGCAGTTTTACTCGAGCAAAATTGCTCTTTCCCTTGTAAAGCCGGTTATAGCTGCACGTTAACTACAAACGTCGCTTGCAGTCTAGGGTTTGAAACAGACTATATATCCTTTGTAATTTCAGACTCTATTAGAAAAGCCAGATTAATAAAAACAAACCATATACTTATCTAAAATAAACCGATTGAAACATTCAGTACACAAATATGGTGCAACTGAGGATAAAATATATATTTTAAATTCATCAGGCTGTTTCTTTAGGTCTTCCACTGTTGTGCAATGCACTCTGCTGGAGGAACTTCATGCAGTACCGTATTTCATTACTCATTTTTGCGTCAGATTCAGAATTAGAAAGAAAAGCGGAGTCAACCTCGAGAAACCTGATGGAGAAGCATACTTCACACAGTTGGCTTCTGCTTGGTCATGAATACTTTTGTGATTGTTAATTTTATGTATTAATAAAATACTTGTATATATCGATTCATACTGATCATAATTTTCTGTGGTACCACATTGGTGGTACATTGTAAGATTCAATCATTTTACTTACTTGGTCAATATTTACCAAATAACTGTTTACCCTAAAATATTTTGAAAGAAGTAAAGTGCTATTAATCAGATTGTTGAAACATTTAATAAGGAAGAATCAGGCATTGATAGTAAAAATAGTCTCGTTTGACTGCACACCGATAGTGATTAGTTTTAAATTATTATGATCACCGCTAAAGACTTCTCGTAGATTCCAGTATTGTTTAGGTTTCTGATTTATACATTAACTATGATTATTTATCAAAATAGTGAAGCCGCTCTGGGACGACCTTGATCTACAATCATTACAATGCATAGTTTTGCTAGCATCAACTTCTTTGAGTCACTTATTGTTAGTAATATTTGCATTTCAGCTACACGGCGTGCTGAATAATTGGAAGCAAAAATAAGGTTTTCGATAATGATATATATGCGGATTTATGTCTTACCTAATATTGCCTTACTTATTTATCGAATCGGCTTATCGAATGTATGAAACATTAAATAATGTAATGTTACAAGCATATTCTCTTGAAATAGTAGGCGCTTTCGTTTTATTCTCTGCAAGACTCTCCCTACTCCATGTAGCCTGCTAATTGGTTTAGGTAGATAGGTAGATCGCAGTATTGTTCTAAGATTCTTATCTTTTTTCATTTTCGTTCTTATATCTTCTAAGGTCTTTTGCCTATACTTCAGTTTTTGGGCTCAGGAGGTTCAACTATCAACTTCTGTTCTTCACAAATGTTTTTCTCCCTTTCCTCACATTTGTTTTGCTCAAAAGTGTTTGTTATCACCTGTCATTCGAATACAAAAATGGCACTCGATATCCCTTGGGTATCTTTTTTCTACAGTATCTATAAAAATAGAACATTGTTTTGTGACGCTTTCAATTCTCGTAAAAAGTTGGTTTTCGCGTACATCAAATTAATTACAGTAGAACAAGAGAAGGGAGAGTACCTTTTCATCATAGTCGGCTATTGTTCAAGAAATCAACCAACTGATTATAACCTGGTTTACTTTGTTGGAAATCACTATATTACTTTATCCATTTTGGCATAACACTAAATGAATATCATACCACTTCTAATTAGCCCCTGTTGCTCGGTAAACTAAGGATTGTTTTCCCAGATAATACCTAAGCCTGGGAAAATTACCGCCCTAGTTGGGTGCAGCCCGCTAGTAATAACTTAGAAACATACCATTGTTTTGATCCTGTTGTATGAACAAGAACCTTTTTTTAAACTTTTCTTGGTGGATTTTACATTAATATTGTGCGGTCAAGTTGTTGTAGGTACTAAACAATAAGGTTGTTTGCTTGATGAACCGATCTCATATTATTGAGGTTTCCGATCTCTCGGATACCTAACATTAAGTTATCTTGTGACTCGGAAAAGTTTGCTGACCCGTATTTTTTCTCCTTAATTTGATTAGATTGTAATTGAGTTACTGCTCTTTATTTTTTTCATTTGTCCGGCATTTCAAAAAATTACCACCTTATAGAAATGGATCTTCTACCATGCGAAATACCGTACACCCATTGGTGGTATGTCTACGTTGTGCATGGTATCTCCTTCATTTCGACACCAATTAACGTTTATTGCGGATATTTGATTCTGTATCACTCGGATCACTGTTCAAACGTTTATAAAGATCATCTTTTGTTCTACCATGTTTGTTGCAGTCTCGCCGATTTTGTACTTTGTTCAGCAGCGGTAAGTACTCTGGAAAATTGTGTTTCACGCTTCCAGGCCTCTGCAGTGGGTGCCACCTGACAAAAAATTAACGGGGGGGGGGGGGATGGTCGTTTTTTACAAGATTTAAAAAAAAATAGGCTAATTCATTCGTGAACCCTGTTTCATATTAGTTAGTAAAACAATTATGAAGCAGTTGCAAATGTCCAATATATGTATTCGGCAAAATACCAGCTGGAGCAAACGTCAACTGGAGCAAATAAAAAGCGTAAACTGGAGCAAAAACAGCTTCAACTGGAGCAAAAAAAAAGCGTCATCTGGAGCAAAAAAAAGCTTCAACTGGAGCAAATAAAAAGCGTCAACTGGAGCAAAAAAAAGCTTCAACTGGAGCAAATCTTCACTTCGGCGAATATTCGAAATACAAGTGAAAAAATGTTGTAAGTTATCAGTTTCGATTAATATTGAACATAATCTATACTTAAAATAACCTAAGAAAACCAAAAAAACTAATTAGGTTTCTTAGTTTTCTCAAATGTTTGCAAACAATGATGGCAGAGTAAAATTTAGATTAAATATATTAAAAAAAATTTAATTCAATGTTTTCTGAGAGCTTTATGTTTACTTTTATATAGTCATACCAGCCCAATCAGCTACATCGACACCACGCGATTTTTCAACACAGCGATGATTTTTTGACACCGCGAAAAAAATACACATTTGCGTACTTCGAGGGAGACTTTTTGGCACCGCGAGACTATGTAACACCGCTACATGTATTTTGAATTCAAAATTACCCGCCAAAATAAATCGATAAATAATCAATTGCGTACATCTAACTCACTTTTACGACACCACCGAATTATTCGACACCACTGTACGCAGTTATATATGTAATTCGTGACGCCATCAATCAATGATCGATAATCAATATCAATCAATAATCGATAATCAATATTAATCAATAATCGATAATTAAAATTAATCAACATTATATCAATAATTCCTATGATGACTTCATAGCGGACAAACAAACAACTTTCTATTTTATATAGATTAGGATAATGTTTACTTTGCTTTCAAACCATTTCGAAATTGACCTGGAAAATTTGCTCTAGTTGACGTTTGCTAAAGTTGGCACCTTGTCATGTATTCACAGTAGCAGGGGGTCGTAACAAAAATGTTGGGTGGAAACTAACTGCCAAGGCCTGCTCGCTTCAGAACGAGTTCTTCTTGTGCACACTGCTATACGGGGAATCGTTTGAAACCTAGACTTTGCCTTATTATATGATTTGTTCGATGCGCGGTGTTTAAAATGTTGCCTTCAAAATTGGGCAATTCAGATCGCGCATTGAGTTAGGCCAGCGCAATGCAGACTAGATTTCCAAAGAGACTACATTAGTAGGCCATACATATAACCAGATTCGTTATGCTATGCTCTTCAAATTTCGGAAGATACTTCATTGTTTCGTTCTCCCATGAAACTCGTAATTCAGTAACTGCCGAAACACTTCCGCAAAATTATCTGGGAAACATGATAAGCATGTTTTACGGATTTGAAGTTTGCAAAACAGGCTTGGTACGCAAAACCAATTAAAAACTTAAAAATAAATTGGTAAATCAGAAATATATAAAACATTACTTTGCAGACACCAGTCATTTCCCTACTTGATGGGCTACCCTGCTGGTTTCCTGGCGCATTTAAAAGTGGACACGTGGACCATTGTAACCATTATTTTAGCTTGCTATATATCTTTCTGTCCAGCAACAATGATGTTATTCTTTCATAGATATCAGACTGTAATTTCAGCTAAACATATCCTAAGAGTCCGAAAGCCGAAAGTTCTTTGGGTAAGAAATCATTAAATAGAATTTGAAAGTGAGTATTGGAAACATCTTAGTTTATAAATACAATTCTGCTTTTACATATATATTGGCAGAGAAGCCAAGTTAACAAATAGTTAACACTTTCAACATAAATTCTTTGAGTCCTAGTCAAATAAGACTTTTATCAACATTTCAGATCATTCTTCTTTCCATTTTTCTAATATTTGAAGCTCTTCATTTTGGAACTTCCTATTTGGCCGAACTACGAAATGATAGAACAAGACTAATTTATGCCGAGGTAAAATTGGAAAAAAAATGAATTTGTTCAGCGCAGTTGTCCCTTTTCTTAACTGTGTTTAGCCTCGGGTGGAACGACTACGCCGAAGATTTTCTGGGCTACGATGGTTCAGGTGGTAGAATGCTAACCTAGACTGAGCGAAAGTGTCATAGGGGCTAAACTATAACCTAACGCGTTCTGATCAACTCAAGTTTCCCCAAATCCTACTAGACATAACAAAGGGTAAAGAAGTAAGCTTTATATACAAGAAATAGCAAAGATCCCGAACAATATAAATCCCGAAATGGTGCGACGTGGATTCAGTACATCTCGCCTGCCAATGCACGGACGTAACACACCACTTGCAATCGGTCACACACAGCACACACACGGAAAGCGCGCAATCCTTGGCGTATATCGTGTCCAATCCCAAAAAGATGTCCTACTGTAGACTTCGCGGCGAGACCCAGCCGTCTTTAGAAGTTGCTGGAAACTGTTCGAAATACGTGCGTAAAACATGCAGGTTTGCAGCACAGAATTCTTACCACCAAGTAGCCGCTTTCTATATATGGAAATGTTGCATAATATGTTTATAGGCTAGACGATAGCTGCTATAAAAATAAGAGCTCACAATTTGAAATAAATCAAATGTATAATTATTCTTTTTTTCTATTTCAGAAATTTCCTTGCTTGACACAAATACTCTCGAATCCCACTTTAATTATCCTCGATTTCAAAAATGTTTCGGTTCTTCGCGTGTTTCTCACGCTTTTCTTTCTTTTGGCCGTGATGTTTAGTACAGGAATACGGTTAATTTGGAGGGCTATCCAGAATATTCGTTGTTCCACAAACCTATCTGAACATACAAGATCTTTGCAGTTTCGTCTTATTAGAGCTCTCATAATACAAGTAAGCGTGTGAAAATAAGCACAGAGGAAAACAGATATCATTAAAATTGTTCCTTTGTCAAGTATCTCATGAATATTAGAAGCCTCGTTAATACCGTCTGGAACGATTTAAGAAAATCAACTTAATGTCTAGACTATGTTGCTAGAAAGTTATACACATAATCGAAATGAATAAATAATGCAAAATTATTGTCTCAGTATTCAATAGTTTTATTTTGGATCAAATGGGGAAACATTGTATTCATTTGAAATATAAGGTTTACCAGTAACCAATGAAGATACATTGTTTGTCGGACCGAAATGCGCTAAATCAATAGAGCAGAAACATTAATTTTTTGTTGTTTGGCTTAGCCAAGAAGAAAAGCATTATTTATTCATTTCGATTATGTGTATGACTTTAGCAAATAGCGAGAGACGAGCCCAGAATGTTCAGAAACATGATTACCCAGCGCATATGAAAAACACAACAAAATGTGATCTGCGATACAGGCAATAAATATTTAACTTTTTAGATTGCCATTCCATGTATTATCCTGACAGTTCCTTTTACGACTGTTGTGATATGCACGGCCTTCCATGTAACCGGAACACAGTGTAAGATTTGGGATTATCTAACTAAAAATCTAACATTAAATTCAAAAAGTTTTTTTTGTTTGAGACTGAATCAATGACCTTTTTTTTTGCGAAAACACGATGTTTTCGCAAAACTACTATAAAGAGTGATTTATTTCCTGTAATCGCACATATCTATTACACAATAGCCGGAGATTTTTTCGGCGCAGGGTTTCGGCTATTCATTCTGGAATCTTCTGAGCAGAGACGCCTTCTTTCTAACATTCAGTATTCGGGTGCACTTTAATGAGCACGATAATTCTCAGCAAGTCAGTTCTAGTCTTAAGAATTGTTTGTTTGAGTTTTTGGAACGGTTCTTGGTCTTATTATTTCTGCCCATGGAACCGCAAGTTCGCTCTCAATTATATATTTTTACACGGGATATAGACGAGTTGTGAAAGGTTCGAATATTTTTATCCGAAAAATGATGTGAATGTTATTCGAGAAACATATTTCATTTTGTAATTTTACTTCATATATACTTTTATTGGAAAGATCAATCTCTGTTAATTTTGTTTGTTTCTAATGTCGAGTAAGTCCAGATCTCCTCCGTCGAAAGATGAAGATATCGATTACGACAACTATGGATTCGGTGCCACCAATGTCCAAATAGTTGAAATTTCATAGAAAGCCAGACAAACATTGCTTAATTTATGTGATTTGACAAATTTCAATAAAGCTGTTCATATTTTGCAAAAGTACTACACGACTACAATAATATAGTGCGACAACAATTTACATTATGTAGACAACATCTGAGAATAGGTTCATCGCCTCAGGCTGAATTACTCTGGGTTGGGGATCATTGGTTTCATTGCCTAAATATCCAGTCTTTGCCGGCAAGCCCACGATGACCCTGTTGCCTCCGGCAGGGAAGGGAGCATTAGTTTGTCTTTTTACATGTTAAGCAAGTTCCAATATTGCACAAACACATTTGTGTCATATATGGTATGAAATAATGTCTACAAAGCATTGTCAAACTGGCAAATTGTTTTCATATAATCGGGCTCATGTAATTAAGCAACGTTTAGCGTAAGTGCTTCCTTATTGTAATTGAGTTACGCGTTTTCACAAGCTGTATTCCCTTGTTCCATACTGTTGAGATTACAACTATAATGTTTATTTTGAGTTCAATTTGGGCTGACATATTCAAATACATTATCTACCTAACGGGGTTTATGACAATCATTGCAAATACTTTTCTAATCGTTGTAGTCCGTTGGTCAGACACATATCTTCTCAAAAATTACAAACTTGTTCTTTACGTATTCGCATTCTGTGGAGTTATATCGGCTTCCTGCCAGGTTTATTTATCAGGGGTAAGTAGGTAAGCGCTTCAACAAGGATAAACTGTTATTTATATTCTGTTACTAGAGTTTAGGTCAAACTGTAAAAGTAAGAGAACATTCTCATTCTTTCAGTTTGTCCTCATTATTGATGACACCGTACTAATGCTCCTTCTTAACCCTAATGTACCTCTGATATTCGGGATTGTTGTGAATTATGTTGGCTTTCTTGGATTTGGAGGCATTACTTGTTCTATATCCGTTTCCTTTCTAATCCGATACCTTCAAATATGCAGGTAGCTGAGGTTTTTGAATTGTTTGTTTCCTTTGAAAAGTGCAACTTTAACATTTAAAGTTCACTTCATTTTGAAAACTAACTAGGAACCACTGAAAACTATCGCCCGCTAGAAAAATGTGTTTTAGGTCACTATATAGAACTAAGAACTCGTCAACTTTACGATGGGTACCTTTTGTACGCTCAGCAATTCTTCTTACCCTACTAATTGTTGCGGTTTATGGCTTTCAATTCAGTATGCAAGATGCCGTGTATATACGTGAACTAATCTGGGAAAGATTCTTCTTTGTGGTCGTTAGTCGACCGGTTATCGGATTCACTCTAAGTGTAAGTTTAAATTATTTGAATTGAATTGCCGTAAAACCGTAAAATACAACATTTCTTCAGCGTCGGATCCAGATCCTATATTCATAATTTCATTTGGATGCTTTGTTGGCTATTCTTTGCTACTTGGGGGAATAATTATGTTCTCCACTGCGAGAATGTTTTTAGCTAGTTTATAACAGGGTTGGGAATTTGGGTCAAATTTTTGTCCCGGGTCCCATATAGGTTCCACAAATAATAATAAGCATATTTAAAAATTCATGCAGTTTACAAGACTAATGGGAAGACCAAAAAGAAGATGGAAGGATCAATTCAAGGAGCATCTAGGAGAAGTTTGAATGCAAACGGCAAGAACTGAACCAAGAACTTGGAAAGAAAGCATCAACAATCAGATAGATATAATCTTGAGAATTGAATGAGTATTATTATATT
>JAQGAV010001664.1:0-19520 GCA_034691345.1 Phasmarhabditis papillosa
CAGGGGGGGGGGGGGGGCAGAGGTGGTTATCCGGCCCGGCCCGGCCTAGTTTTCGAAATTCCAGGCCGGGCCGGTCATGATCAAATCTACGCAACGTCGGGTCCGCGCCTGGACAGGTTAGTGTTTTAACGTCCAACGCTTGAGGTTTTGGTTTGGCCGAAATCGATTAGAATCATTGTGGATATAAAGAGATTTGAGCAAGTCAAGAGATTTGAGCAAGTCTCGTCCAACCTACTCCACCGAGCAACCGAAGGTGTATCCTTCATGACTCCGCCCCTTGCCCCGCCCCTTCTTACCTGAGTTCCTCTATCCACATAATCACCTAAGAAAAGATAGCAAGTATTGGCTGCGGGATCACCAATTCGACTGAGGATTATACGTAAATCACGCAGCTGTCCGTGAAGATCGCCCACCACGAAAATGGGGCTAGACCTTAACAAATATATTATAAATTTACATATAATAATAATATTAGGATTATGTAATTTAAAAAAACTTACATATTTAATTTCAATAAACTTTTTTGTTTGAGAAATTCGTTGGCAGCAATTTGGCAAACTGCGACAACTTCTTCAGCTCGGATAGTCACATTCACATCCGGGGCGGAGAGGGCGGTCCTTAAATAAAATAATAAGTATATTAATAAAAATATTAATAATAATAATAAAATAAATAATCTTACCCTGTTCTTACTACTCCGGCACTCATTATTCTATTGATTATCGAGTCATAAAGGGCTAGATTCACATCGATTCTTGCAGAACCAGAGGATTCCTAGAAAAAACATAGTAAAATGACTGTTTCAGGTTAAATTAGGATGCTTTTTTCATAAAATATATTTATATTTTATGAGTTCAAAAACATTATGTTATGGACTATTAACTATCTAGCTAACCTAACTATCCTACTGATACACTTTAAAATAACAAGTGTAATTGTAAGAACAGTGTCCGCAGGGGCGGCAAGTGCCGGCCCTACTAGGCCCCACTAGTGCGAAATTCCAAATTTTGTACCAAAATTTCCAATTTTGAAAAAAATTGTAAAATTTGGAAAATTTGGAGCATTGATCGATTTCGAAAGTAAGTGCCGGCCCTCGTTTCAGAAAAGTACGGCCCGGGTCGGCCCTCACTTTTGCAGCCCTGAGTGTCCGCATCCAAAATCGGCCCATGTAAGTTGATGGAATGAGATGATTGTTAGATTTTCTTAATAAAATACTATTCAAATAGACCTACAAAGTCTCGGATGAAGTCTTGGGAGTATAGACTAATTTGTCCGGCCCCGACAAACAAATTACAATATTTCTATTAACAAACCTCTGATGCTAGACTAACAGACCCTTCCATAGCAGAGAAAACTATAAAATGCTTAGAATATGATAAATCTCTTCTTAGGAGATCTGCAGAAATTACTGGGAAGCAAACACTCGGTGGAATTCAGTTCAATGAGATCTTTGAAGTACTGGGATGGGAATATAGTCTTCCCAGGACTGTAAACTCTTTAAAACTTTTGTTTTTCCAACTAGAAACACCGGAAACTACCTTTTAAGGACCCCGTAGTGTATTTCCTTTAGCCTACTACTGGGGCAAGAATTTAATATTTACTTTAATCTACTACTACCACCACGCCATAGTTGCAAAAATTGTTCAGGTGAAAGAAAAGTTTTAATTTTGATGTAAATAATCATCTTTTGTTCGATTTTTGTAATTGATCGAAAACCCATGTCTAGGTACCTTTAAAAACAAAAAAGAGAAGGAGAAACCGCGCCATAATGGCAATTTATCGGCCTGGCTCGGGCGCACTTTAAGGCTCGAACCAGCCCGATAGTTTTCAGTGTACTTCCTTATCTAGTATTATACCCGGATATTCCCCAGGGATGATCATTTCTTCTCAATTAAAGTTAATGAAATCGAGAGAGAAATCATTCATTTGCTAACTTTTCATCGTTGGATTGCCTGTTAGAGGCAGCTATTTTTAGTTTTTCTAAAAGTTTTCATTCCTTTAATGATTACTAACCATAAGCTCATATTACGCACTAATTTTTCCGTTGGGAGCTTACTAATCCAAGCTTATTCATTCGAAACCCACTGTTTTTGATTCTAAATTTGAGTTTGAATGTATTTTTTAAGTTTATTAGCTTATTATTAGTAACCGAATTCTATTCTAAGCTCTTATTTGAACAGAATTAATGCTAATTATAAGTGGGTGGTCGCGTTTTAAACGATTTACCCCAGTGGTTAGAGTACTGGCCTCGGAATCCGTGAGGATCTGAGGCTGTGGGTTCGACTCCCCGTAGCTGCAGAAGGCTTGGGAAACCAGCACCTTATTTATTCCACGTTTCGTTCCTCCCGAAGACTGAATGCCAGAAAGGGTCGTCTTAGCTAAAAAGATTCTGGAATTGATAGTCGAGACACTGGCTGAAAGAACTCTAATATTATCCAAAGCTTCAAGTTGAAGCGTTTCGGAAGTTTAATAATCTCATATTTTTAAATGTCCTTACAATCTGCGACCCTAAATGTCGTACGTCATCTGTGCCCGTTCTCTCGTTTTAGTCGTTGAACTTGTCCAGCCCCTTCCGACCTGCCGCATGACCTTGCCTACACTATTTAATAGATGTTTCACTTAATTATTGGTCGATTTTGCGGTTTATCACGTACTTTAGGAACAAAAACTATGATAATTTAGTATACATTTTTAACAACTTTATTATAATCATGTTCCCTTTTGAAAACTGCAAAATTAGGCCCGTTTCAGTCATGACCAAGTATTATTCAGTTTTTTTCAATAGCAAAAATAGTTTGGTATTGTCTTCGGTTTTTATTCACAAATAATGAACTTTTGGTGTAACTTATTTTATCCTACTCCTAGCCTTTGCGCCCCATTCCAACAACATAAATTACCCAAGCGCTCCAATGCTAATTTCCGGTGGCCTGTTTCCGATTGTTTCGTAGAATAACAAAATGAGCCACAAACGAACATTGGTTTCCACAACATGTTGAAACAGTCATTTTCTGTCGGTTTGGAAAAGGCCCTCGGGTCTCGCAACGAAAGCTCAATCGTTTAAATTTTACTGCGTTTTCTTAGAATTTCTGCATGGTTACTGTATCTTTTGGCACAGTTTCAGCAAAATAGGGCACACTCGCAGGTTTTTGCACTTCGTTGATATGATGAGTTCAGCATGTTATGTTTCGACTTCTATGAAAACACTCTTTAAAAGATAATATTCAAACTTTTGAAGCCACTATTCTCTGTAGTTCCTAGTTCTCGAGCGAAATATTCTGGAGAAAGTTGGTGTTTTGTAAAATGAATGTACTTTTAAGCAAAGGCTTCCTGTTGCTACAGAACCGCTCGGGTGGGTGCCCGGGCCGAGTTTAGCCTGCCTGAGAAGTTGAGAATTGTTGCCCGGGGGGGGCGGCTAAAATCTGCCCGGGTACCCACACAGGAGTTTCTATACTACGGCCACAGAATACTACGCTGGAGAACTAGCTTTTGATACAGACTATATTTTTGTAATCATTGAAATAAACCCATATAATTTCTCTTTTTCTTATTGATTTAGGCAGAATAAATAAATATTTCAGAATCCTTACAATAGTTAATAGGAAATGGTAGCTGATAATAAAATAACACTTCTTGAATTAGGAACGCATAACTCTTCTGAATCAGTGTGGATAGCCATAGAAGGAAAGGTTAGTATCCAAGAAATATGTGAAAACTACACAATCACATAATAACAATACTTTTAATTAACTAGCTTCGGTATCATTCCCTTATTTAAAAAAGGTATTTATTTCCTGTAATCGCATATACCACATAACAACTGTAGATTTCTTCGGCGAGGGTTTCGGTCATTCATTCCTTAATCTTCTGATCAGAGACTGCTCCTTTCTAACATTCAGTCTTCGGGTGCACGAAACATAGGATAAATAAGCTGCTGGTTTCCCAAGCATTCTGCAGCTACTGGGAGTCGAACCCCACAGCCTCAAATCCGCTGCTCCAAACACTAGGCTAAAGGCTTTAGCTTTAGGCCCTAAAGCACCCGCCTTATATCTTATAACGCCTTATTCTCTTATAACTATTATTCCAACTAAGTAGGCATTTCAAATTCCTTACTTCTCAAAGGTCTATCCTCTAAGAACAGAGGTGGTTATCCGGCCGGCCCGGCCCGGCCCGGCCTGACCTCCAAAATTTCAGGCCGGGCCGGATAACCAGCTCTGCCTAAGAATATGCACCGTATTACCCAAATGTAGCTGTAGAGTTTGTGTTCAAACGGTCAATGAGGTCAAACGATGTGCCCCTTTTTTTAATTCAAAGATTAAATGTATGGGTTATGGAATGGTGCCAAACTACTATTCCATAACCCATAAATTTAAAAACAAGAACTTTACCCGGGATAAGGACAACTTCCCGCGATTCTTAAAACTGTCATATAAATCTAACAATAAGAATGGCGTAGCTAGTTTTCGCTTACCGAATTTGCGCAGAACCGTGGTGGAACTCTAACTGTTCTTAATGCTATATAAATAGCTAAAGTAAATGTTTAGGTCTACGATGTGACGGCTTTCTTAAGCGAACATCCCGGGGGTGAGGATCCTATAATGGAATGGGCCGGTAAAGATGCTACGGAAGCTTTTGATGATGTCGGACATTCAAGAGACGCTAAAGAAATGATGCAAGATTATGTTATTGGTAGGTTTTAGAAATAAAATAGACATCTATTTCAACAAATAACGTTTGGAAGACTTTGTTTGTTATTGTAACGCGTAAATGGACGATTTCCAAAAGAACTTTACCCGGGATAAGGACAACTTCCTACTTTGAGAATACATAGTGGCGTATCATCTGATGATACTTCAGCCCGTGATTAGAAGTTTTCGGCGTGGGTCGTCTCTATATCTCGTGAAATAAAGTGAATTTTAAAAATCTCAAAGCATTTCTACCAAAAACCATGAATCTCGTGAGTAATTTTCTAAATTTTGACCACCTTAGTTTCATACTATTTTTCATTGAAGTCAGCTACAGTAACCCAGTGACCCAAATTTTCGATTCATTACTTTCAGGTGTCCTCGACAATTCTTCGTGAGTTCATCAGTAATTTACGAAATATGTATGATAATTTTCTATGTAAAGTTATTATGAATAAATTTATGTGCTGGTTTCGTTATTTTACCTTTTTTTGTAAATATAACAAAAAAGATACCTGCAATATTATGTATCAATAAGAGCTAAACTTTGCGTTTTATCGGAAACAATGAAACGTCTACCAAGTACATTTTGAAACTTTCATGTAATGAGACGTCATTCCTCTAGGGAACATATGTTTCCCTCTATAAATCCTAAATCTAGTCCAGTTCAGGGCTATAAATCCTAAATCTCTCACGAACACAAAGTGCGCCACGCGTGTCCGAAAGACTGAAAGTGTTCAATCTATGTGAAAACCAATGTGGACGCCTGGACCTAGCCGGCCTGCTTGTACCACCAGTAATGGTTGTACGGGTCGACCAGTTGGTTAATCGGCAATTTTGTGTAAAAAGTGTTCTTTATTCCTTTAAAATTTAAAATTACATTTATTAGAACCATTAATATTAAAAACATTTCCAATTTTCGTCACCTCTTTCTTCATCCAGGCCAACAACGCACGGGTCGGGCCGCTTAAACTCCACCCTTCCACCCTACTCAAAAAATGGGCCCACGAGTATACACAGCCCTGGTTCTGCCGTGTGGCGTAGTCATTTCGAAAGAGACCATTTTTATATGACTTGTCTTTTTGATTTCAAAAGACCTTTATACTCCCGCTATCGCTCCGACCAAATGGTCTCATGCTTATCACGTTCTTTTTCGTTTCATTCTATTCCAAATCATTGCTCTTTGCCTATTGCCTGTCATTTTTTGAAGGAGTAATATGCACTTTAGTTTAAACTTACCTTAAGATAATTACTTTTTTATTTGGCGTTTTTGAATTTGAATCATTCTCTGCATAATGAATCATCACAGTTTCACACAATAAAATACCACGCTTAAGTAATTTCGCAATTATATTAATAAGGATTAGGTTGTCGAATTGCTGTGAAGTTGCCTGGCAACTCGGCCGTCTCTTGCCAAAAATTCAAATAGAGCGCTCTAACTCGAATGTTACTAACAATCAAAATTTTAAAATGCCATCCTTTTCCTTTTCATTAAATTTATTAGTTTTTTAGTTTCATTTGTCTTCTCATACATTTTTAGTCTTGATGTTATGATATTGTTTGTATTGTTTTAGGTAATACACTAGTAGCCTGAAGTTCTATCCAATGGCATTGAAGACTATCACCCGTGCCGAGCTCGAGCAACACAACACTGCCGAGTCATGCTGGATGGTTATGGATGGAAAGGTAAATTCTTTGTACAAACTAATGCCATAATTATTTGCAGGTCTACGATGTCAGTCAATTCTTGAAGGAACATCCTGGCGGTGAAGAGGTTATAATTGATTTCGCCGGAAAGGTAATGATTGCGAACAATTGTCAAGTGGTTGTATTATGTGCCGTATTTAAAATCCATTTCTTTTTCAGTATTCGCTAGGGGTGTCTAGCAATCATCTCTCCAATGAATATGCTTATTGTTGTTTCTAGGATGCCACCATGGCCTTCCGCGATGTTGGTCACTCCAAGGATGCACAGGATATGACTAAGGACTACTTAATAGGTAATTTCAAGTTTCCACATAGTTATTAACTGTTATTTTCAGGAGAGTTACCTGCGGAGGAGCGTAAAGAATCTTCAGTTGCCGCTACAACTGGAGCTACTTCAGCTGTCAAGGGAGCGTCGTTCACTGAAATCCTGACGTCGCCTACTTGGTCCAACTTCATCATCCCAACAGCTATTGGAATCGTCGTTTATGTTCTATACAAAGGTGCTCTTCGGTTATTTGCTTAAGTTTTCGCTTCTTAAGATTGTTCTTATTTGTTTCGTCTAGTTGTGATATTTTTTAATTAAAAGATTGTTTTCATTAAGTTTTATCTGTAATTTTGCAATTTTTGCTAAATAAATGTAACTATTCATTAATCTGGAATGTTCAAGTCGTGTTCTTTGTAAATACTGCCAAGGTGTCACTTTTTTGATTGAAATTCAAATCATTGTTGTTAGTGGTTCTAGTATGTCTGGCAGCGCGGTGGATTTTGATCGAATAGCGAAGTATTGCCGGGCTGTGGCAAAAGAATATGAGCTAAGTGATGCGAACTCGACAAAGGCAGCTGCGTATAGGCAGAAGTATTTATTATTTCATGACTGTTATATGTAACGTTCACTCAGGGTCCTTTCAATGCTGCTCTCATTTGAAGATGAGCCAACTTGTAACCGAGCTCTGGATATATTTTGGAGAATTGCTTATTATAAGCCGTTGATGGAATTGAGAGCTTCAGAAGTATGTTTTACTTGTCTCATTTCGTTACTTTTCGTATTAGGATCCAAATGCTCGTCTATGTATTCAAATTCTTGTGAATGTTTTCTGCGGAGAAATACACGCACAACTCGCAAGAACGAAGCGGTTCGCCTCAATTTACAATCTTTATATTGGTGATCTGCACCGGTTAGTGTTACTGTGATTAATCGAAGTGTATTTGTATTTTTAGGTATCAATCCGATAGCAGCACTGAAAATGTGGGAACAGATATGTCAGCTGTGTACTATCGCCGAGCTATCGAAACCGATCCGGACCTTGGGCAGGCGTTCAATCAACTAGCTTTAAAAGCCGAAGGGATTTCCGCTATCAGGTTGGATACAAACGCGTAAATTTTTTTCAATTTCATTTTAGATACTTCTTGTTAGCTCTTTCTTCCGAGCGTCCTTTCAAAGCAGCTAAAGAGAATGCTATAAAAGCTCTGGAGAACATTCTGGATGCCGAGAATCCGGATGATTCCTCTGAAAGTGTGAAATTTGTCGATGAGAAACTTTTATTGGCTGAGTTTGCGAAGAATCTGGTCTTCAGCTACAGGTATTTTTTGTAACCTTGTTTTCGTTACAAATGATTTTCTGGTTTCAGTAGATCACATGTAGCTCAACTGACTAACGAACTACTGGAATTCTTCCAGTCTGGTAGTGAACTTATGGACGACGATGATATTGCCTTGTTCGTCAATACCTTATGCATAGCATCTAATGTTGCATATATGCGAGCATCAGGTTTTTATTTTCTTGTGTTCATTCAACTTTTTATTATATCTTCAGCTGATGGGTTTCTTGGATGTGTTACCGTCCTTTGCGAGTCACTGACATATTTAGTCGATCAAGTTGATACAAAGAACGCTTCAAAGGACGAAAGCGTAAGTGTAGTCTTCTTTAATAAGCATTTATGTGTGTTAAGGACCTTCATGCTGCGCAGACTGCCCGGCAACGCCGTCGTGTTCATTCGTCGTCCGACGACGATGATGAAGCAGCTACTGCTGATGATCATAGGGTTGCTCGCTCAATCGACACTATTGATTCCGAATCGGATGTGAGCGAAGTGAGTACTACTAATATGTGAATCACACAGCCAACTTTTTGTAGGAATCTCGTCCAGATGAACTCATTGCTTGGCCTCTCGCTGTAGCATCGGAGTGGCTATTTCGTACGTGTCCCCAGTTGGCTGCATTAGTCAAGAATAAATCTACTTCTGTGCCAGCATCATTGTTATCGGTTTGTCTACGTTTTTGTAAGCATTTGTATGTTGATCTTCAGAACGTGGATCAGCTTGCGGAGCGATTAGCTGAAAAACTTAATCAAATTTACAAATTATTGGATCTATCAGCTGAAGATGCTTCGGAGGAAACTCGCTGGATTTTATTCGGTCCTACCACGGGAGTCGGAGATAAGGGGTAATTTTTTTTGAACTGTGTATTCGATAGGCTTTTTTCTTAGAGCGGAATGCTGTCGCCAGATTACTTTTTGGGTGGCGCAGTTAACAGTTGCCGAAGACTCTCCTATTGAATTTGCCGGATATTTTCGACGTAAGACTGACGGTGCTCTTAAGAAAGGAACACTTATTCGCCAAGTCGATGCTAAGGATAACAGGAAGAATACGACTCAGAAATCTCAGGTAATCGGTCATCGTGTAATCCTTGAGCAGTTATACATTATTACACATTGTATGCATATCTACCCATTATTTCAGAGAGAGACGATTCCCAATGATTGGCTTGCCGTTTACGTCGTCTTCACTTACGATGCCCTTGTCAGTCACCTATCCTATATTCGTAAAATACTGAACCAAGGCCGTTTTATCCCCGTTGTGCCGATGTTTGTTCTAACCAAACTTGATAAAATGAAGGTGTGTAATATTTCCTCTTTTGTGACACCTCATTTGCTACAGAGTTGTGGTCGTAATGTGCGATCAGCTATGCGCCTCATTGAGCAAAGTATGTCCCGTGACGGAATGAAACTTGTCACAGTTGGTAGGTTTTGTTAATTTCTTCACACATGCTAGCATTGTTCGCATACGAATTAATTTATTGTTTAGAATCGTACTCTGTTTGTTGCCAGCAAATGTCTGATTCTGTGAACGAAGGCAGCACTATACGTGCAAATAATACTGTCACACTCTTAATGGCTGACCAGGAATCGTCTGTTTCTTCTGAGGATAAGGAATTTGTCGAAAATAACGATGGTTAGTTAATTTACTTGTTGAATGGAAAATACTTTCTAGAGTGAAATGTAATTCGCGTTATACTGATTTTTAGGGATGACATTGTACAAGGTTGCTGATTTCTGGAAGAAATGGAATCAAACTTCTTAGAAGTGGAATAACTACTTCGGCTCGAAACAAAGTCGGTAGAAGATGTTCAGATTTCATGTATTCATGTGACGTAGCTGACTAAACGTTGTCAGCGATATACATCACAAATGCTCCGATAGCTTAATCATTTCCCAATAGAAGGAAGTGGCCTGTCTTGAGTATTTTCTGCAAGGTCTGTCTTGCTTCTCTCAACCTACTTTCCTTGAAGTTGTTATTATTGTATATCCCTCGGCTGCCTGCCAACCAACAATTCATTTGCGTTTGATAATTTTATGTTTTTGATTTTTAGCATATTTTTCGATGCGGTAAATTTGCGGCTTTTGCCTATAACCCTCGAAATTAAAATCTCTTTTTATTGCTAGTAAAATAAAATGATCCGGAAAGCTCTATAGTATGTTCGATATGTTTTCTGCTTGTTAGCTCTATACGAAATATCAAATTCTATTTGTTTGTTGTTGATTGGCAAGAGCTTAAGTGATATATATGACAGTCTATTAATTTTGTGATACTCGTACGCATTGTTTGATTTATTTCGTGTTTAGCACCACCTTTGATGTGTATTTTATTTGTTTGATTAATAAACAATGTCTTAATTTACTTTTGTTATTGTAGAGCATCACAGGACTCGATGACTTGTCTGATTGGCGATGTGTAAATTGTTTTAATTGCTTTTTCCCTAAGTAAATTTGTTCTTCTCTACTAGTTAATTTAACTATTATTCCCTACTAGATGGTAGTTGTGTATAACTTTTTTTTCTTCACTTCTGCGGTCAGTTTGCAGACTTAGCGGCGTAGAGCGACCTCGTTTCTCCCAATGTCAGTAATGTTTTTATGCTCACTTAGTGAACTTCTCATAAATCATATTTAGTTGTAAGACAAATTACAACCGTTCGGGATAACAATGACCTAAATAACTTGCCATTAGGCATTTCCATGCAGCACTCATTTATGCGGATTACTGTAGTTAGCCTCCTGCTAATATCCGACTGGCTATTGTGCAATTGTCATTTCAGTGACTGCAAAGTTTTTCAAAAAACGTATTCAGTGATCGGAAATTTCATTCTTTCGTTAATGAGACTCGTTCATTTCATTTCCCCAGTATCGCACTAGAGCTATACAATTTTCTACATTTTTAAGCTTTCTATCGGGTTTTTGTGTCCATTAATCGCTTTCCTAATTCACTGTGATCAATGTGACTATTTGCGTATAGTTTTCACTATTTGTCTTTCTTATTTGAAGTACCATGTTTGCCCAGCACTCTTCGCTGTGTATGTAGCCCCTTGTTAGATAAATGCTTCATCAACTCTTTAAGGCAAACCGAATTATGACCGCTTTATTCACCACTCTAGTTTATTAACTATCAGACTGAGATATATTGGCTCCAGATTCTAGTGTTGACTGCTGGACAAATTGATTTCATAGATTATTTAAGTAACTTCTGGGGACCATATACGTTTAACGCATGAATGAAGCGTTGCTTGGTAAGCATAAGCAAAAGTATTGCAGCTGGCGTGTTGTTAAAACTATGTAGCTTTTATGTAGATGTATATCTTGACACCCTCAGCGCATAATCTAACCGAAACTCTTGTGAATTATGGTTTCTGTAGTATCAATACCTTCATTGTATTGAGTTCAGTTTATTTGATCAGAGGGTGAGATGAGCGCCCCTATGGAAAGAAGCATCTACAATTCTACTCCGCAAATATTAACTCACCTCTCACCATCGCGCATCTCCACCATAGCACCGCGACGACTCTTAACTGACAATTCGACACCGCTACCTACCACCATCAAACAACACCGCCGCCTCTGTCGACCAACAGCCGACTGCTGGCCTTTATGTTTATTTTTATTACTGTTTTATTACGACCCGCGTTTATGCTATTTAACGGTGATTGGAGTAAATATATGACAAGGAATTACCCAGTTCTAGGTCGATCTTAGTACAAAAATCATTAACAATAAACGAAGGTTTGGTACTTCCGGCGAAGTGTTTAGATAAAATCCCATAGGAAAGTTACCTGCAGCGTATTATCTATGTCGTGTTTCCCTTCTATGAAGGTATCATCTATATATCGTTTAAACTAAAATAACTGATGTAACAATGTTTCGTCATTTAATTTCACCTGCTTTCATGTATTTATAGATTTCTTCTATTTCTATTTCGCATTTTATCAAGAATAATTACTTCCTTTGCTGGGTAATTTTCGCGTCAGAAGAAACAGAACTATTTTTAATACCCGGAAAGCTATGCGACTGAAAAGTCATTAGACTCGATATAGAAAGCGTTTATGATTGAACATATTTATGGATAGCCCAAAAAATCGCAACCTATTGTTCTGGGCCGGCCGTGATGAAAATGTTGCAGCCTTTGCCGGCCCGTAAAATCCCCATCCCTGCATGCAGGTAGTAGATAGTATTGTAGGTACGGTCTACCTTACCTCGATTAGAACCTCGAACCATTAAAAACATGTTCAACTTTACAAAAACTGAAGACTAAATAATTTGAACTTAGTCTAAATTAGGTCCAAGTATTATACATCTCTGTTCAGTTTTGACCATTCCGCTTTTTAGCATTGTTAGTTTTTCCACCTAACTAGCGTAGTAAGATTTCTTCATCCTCAATTTGTTTTGTCTATTATGATAAACCCTATCCTACTGTAGATTTTATACGGCGCGTGTTTCACATTGTAAACTGTAAATGTTCCACAGTCAAACTTTGTAGGGTTTACCTCTAGCCTTGAGAACAAGATAAATGAACATTGCGCAGGAGAAGTGGTAAAAGATCTGAAGCGACGCGCATGGTTTCATTAAGAAACCGCCTGTATTTTGCCGTTATACAGCCTTTCTAAGATTAGAATATCCGGGTGTTTGCCTAAATGACATTCCCGCAGCTCCAGAATACAATCATTATTTATCTGTGCTGAATCTCTGAAATACAGTCAAACTAACAATAAGCCAAAAGTATAACTAACTAAGAGTACTTAGCATCTTCCAATGATTACACCCATTACTTTGCCCGGGTGACCTGACTTGACCGAAATTCAATTTGTGGCCGGGTCAGTTCTCGCAAAATTCCACACCTGTTCGAAGAACTTTCATGATAAGATACAATCTCTGTAATATTAGTAATACCAGTCCCTGTGCTGTTAGTCTTCTTGGTTGGTTTTGTGGCCATTACTTTCGGCTAATCTCGGCCTCAAATCTGCCAATTATGCGGGCCGAATTGGCCCGCAATGACTTTTACTTTATGGCAGCTCAATTTAACGATGATTGCTCTGCATTCTATTTGAAAATGAAGACAGCTAACCAGCTACGGAAGCTAACCATAAGTAGCTTCCGAAAAGCACACGGAAATGAGTGCAGTGAATCTGAATGCATTTGAACTATAGTGCCGACTGCCTCGATTTTAGTCTTATTCGATTATTAAAACAAGCTCCGAGTTGTGCAGTCGTTCGCTGTATGTAGATTCAATGAAGACGCAGCTTTCTAACTTAAGGATAACCAGGATAAGAACGGAATTTGTTGCTAAGTATTGGTCCTGAAAATTTCGATGTACTTCGATGTTTTAATACTTAAAACATATATAAGCAGTTGACCAAATTCAGATTTTAGCGAGACATTCCTTATTCCGACACTGAAATAAAGTTGTGATGCAAACCTTAACTGACGGAGTGTACAGCTTCCAAATTTCTAACCCTTTCCAATGAACTGGTCCCCCTTGACCATACTGTACTCTCCCCCATTTGTCTTGGAATACTTGCTAAGTAGAGGTCAGAGTGGTCGTTGATTTGCGTCCCGCAGCGATCTATGAATGTTTGTGTTAATCCTACCGTTTAATAGCACACTGACGCGTCAATCGGTGGTCATTCTATCCGCGCGGTATATATAATTGCAATGTGCGGGCGAAGAATTGAATGCCACTGAGGTTATTAGACGATATGTTATGGTATTAGTAGTAGGCGAGTCAAGTTGATCTAATTTAGGTACCGACCGTTTTGAATTCTAGAACATTTGAGTTGCATCAGGCTTGGGGAAAAGCCGGCCCGCAGCCCGGCCCTGGGCGAACTGTCCTAACCTCAGCCTTTCAGTTACACCCCGGCTCTGCATTATTATTGTCTGATTACCTGAACCAGTGGGGCCGGTATTCCCTACCGGGTTTTCCAGATATTGGGATATATTCCTACAAAACCCCAACCCCTCTGGGATGCATCAAGTAGAAGCTTGAAAGCCACCATGGCTCATATCTCCAGTGTTTTCGGCTGTAATAATGTTTCCTTTAATTATGTGCAACTGCGACATTTTGATTTACGAAGAATGTGACCAGCAGATTAGACAAAGCGCGGTGTTAAAACGGAGGCGAGACAATAAACACCAGCGGGCGGGAAAATAAGAATCAAAGGCGGTGGAACTTAACTCTGGGAAACTGTTTTATATACACTTTTTGCCAAATCTTCAGAATCTTCATCAAAGCATAAGCATTATGAGCTGGGCTGGTCCGGTTATGGGCTGGCCCGGTTCATTAAAGGTTCGTTAACAATTCTACCACTGTTTCTGGAGTTGATTGTCAGATCACTCCAGACCTCTCAAACGGGCCGGGCCTGACCGGGCCCGAGTGATTGCCGAAAATTGATCTCGGGCCCGGCCCGTACCACAATTTAAAAAAAAATTTCGGTATAGAAAATACAAAATTCGTAAGGGGGGACCCTTAGATGATTTTCCGATTTTTATTTTCAACTCTCGGGCCCGGTCGGGATCTCTCTAAAAGTTCACCTGGAACAGCTTTTCGTATTCCTTAGCCTAAGTCCTATAACTACAATTCCCAGTCATTTTAATCTTTCCAATAATTAGTAACTAAACTGCCCTTATTTGGTTTTCTACCTGTTGCACAGACTTTAATATTCCCATTCTTATCCGGGCTGATCCGGATTATCCATAAAGTTGACACCTGCACTCTCTTTAGACTCCTTATCGCGGTCGTAACTAGCAAAATATATTGAAATATGCTATTTTGTTGAAACATCTATATTTGAAGAGATTTCCACAGGGCCGGCCCGGCTTGCACCCCCCCCCCCCCATAGGTTCAGTCCGGGCTTTCCCTTGTTCTCCACAAGTATTACTGGGTCCCCAGAAGTGGGGAATTAACCGGCTGGGCCGAGATGGCCGAGAATTAAATTATTATAATTATAATTCTATTTGAGAGCATTGTTTATTTACTATACAGTAGAACTGTTCTATTTATTTAGTTGAGCTAATATAAAGCAAAATTGTATTGTTCGTTATTAGAATAGTAGTTGCACTTTGAAATTAGTACAATCCTTTCCCGGAGATAATTTTTTTACTTCCGGGAAGTAGTTCATTTTAAACCTAAAACTGGCGTGAAACACATTTTGGACTCGAAAAGCTCTAAATGCCCGCAAAACGCGAGCAAACGCCGATCATAGTTACGGTCATTTGGGTGAGGTTGGTCACGGAAAATATAACGCTTTTTGAGAGATAACTCCGGAGACCTATATCATTCGATAAAGGACGTCCGAAAACCTAAGAAGCGAGTCGTCATTTTTTCATGCTTACTTTCGTCACATTCGGTCGAAAAAACTCCAGCCCGGTCCGTTATTTTTCATTGCAAAGTCCTATAGGGCAAACAGCGAATATCTTTTTTACTGAGCATCCGCTGGCTTCTCGCTATTAAATTTTCCCTCATACTTTGATACTACGAGTTTTCAACCCAGACCGGACCCATCCAAACGAAAGTGGCTGCCTGTCTTAGAAATCTGAATTTTTTCAGACCATCCAACCTGCGCGGTCCGGCCCGGGCGAATCCTGAGGGTAAAAGTCTTTTTTTAAATTTTTTTTTTCAAAACCATTAAGTTCATTCGAATCTATATTTTGATTGCTATTTATTAGGCCCGGTTCGAGCCCGCCCGGACCCGACCCGCTGTATGGGCTGATTTTAAAAAACTTTCCAAACTCTGTTCCCAAATAGCAAATTATTCCTAGTTCGCTGCAGCTCCGCTTGTCGTTTCTTTATGCGTTTGTTTTATTTCTCAGCTTTGCCAGCAGTTTCTGTGTCTTTTTTGACCGAATTACCTAAATCTAATTTCCTCGTCTTCACAAAGCCCCCTTTTCCCTTCTAAACAGCCAGTAGACTGCCGGCTGACTGCTACTGGCGACTCACTCGCGCAAACCGACACTTTGTCTCAGATTATTATATGGCATGGCTAGTAATCTGCCGGTCCCGGTAGCAGGGTGGGCGAACGGTAGAGGTGTTTATCCGACCGGCCCGGCCCGGACGGCCTGGGCTCAAAAATATTACGCCGGGACGGGCCGCCGGATAACCACCTCTGGGCAAACGGTACGGTTTTTGAAAAAAAATAACGGTGCAACGGTGAACCGCACCATTTACCCATCCAAGTTCTAATATTAATTCTTCCTATAAGAAAAACCACAATTGGCAATGAACTCTTTGGAATTGAATTGCAAGTTTACAGTGCAAAATATAGTCAGATTCAAAAGTAATAAGGCCGTGTATGCTGCGTATTTCGTCATTTTTAACACTGCTCCTTCTCGCATTCTACGCGCGCGATATCAGCAAATTGCATATTAAAACCGCCTCATTACTTTTGAATCTGACCATAGTTCCGTTCTCAGAATTTCTAAAATCTGCGAATCCCCCATGGCCTTTGGAAATTGTAATTTGAATATTTCTAATCCCTAAACCCCTCGACTTGGCGAATCTTCTCAATTTGTCTTTATTCTCTTCTTCATCCGTTATTGTGTGTGTAATTACTTCTTGAGAATGACTTAATTATCTTTGGGGCGCGATTTACAGAACGGCGCCCACCCTAAGGAATCGATTTCTAGTCCCATGGCTAATCCGTAATATGTTGATGATTCAAATTTAAAGGTCTATATCATACTCGATAAGTTCTGTGAATTGGCAGTCCTTTAAGAATGTAGAATATAGTCTTTCAAACTGAATAATTTTAGACAAAAAAGTACAAATTTCTGTTTAACTTCGAGATCTTAGTTGTTAGAAAGTCAAATTGAACTCAATCAACATAAGCCGGCCCGCAGAGCGTAACCTTGTGCCCAGTTAAATCCATGCTCATTTTCGGGATGGACTGGCTCCAAAGCTTCAGCTCGTTCCGCCAAATGCTTCTGACTAAGTCCTCGACTGCTAATTTCTCATTCTTTTGCCGGACATTCGCTGCCATCTCGCTATTACAATTTCATTTGGTTGTCTTGCATATCTGCCTGGAATTAGCATAATGGAGCGCGTTAGCAGACAAAGGAGACATAAGTGGACAAGAAGCCAAATTTAGTCAGCTCGGAGGACAAGGGAGCTGCTCCAGGATACTCGGAGTCAAATATTCCTAGATTCTAGAAGTTTTGATAAACCAACTTTACGCCGCTTCTTTCCAGAATACTGCGCTTAAATCTTTGTTATTGATATCTCAGCAACTAACGTAGGTAAAAAAGGAAGAAAGGAATAGTTTAGAAATAAAACGTATAAGTTGGCAGTTTTTCGGTTAGCACCAGGGCTGGGGATTTGACGGGCCGGCGGGGCCGGGCCGGGGCCGAAAATTGGCGAAACGTGCCGGCCTTTTCCAAGCCCTGGTTAACACTAAGCGATTACCCCTCATTGCTTGTAAACGGCGCTATCTTGGCCCCCTACCGGCATTTAACCCGCTATTGGCATATACAATGTGTCTGGCTGGTGTCTTATTTAGACTAATAAAGTGACATGATAATTGCTATTAGTCCATATGTTAATAAGAGATGTATTTATAATACTAGAGTCCTTTATAGACCTCACATTAAGACAATTAAGGCGTAATTATAGGCCCACTACTTCATACTTTCCTTACTCAACAAATGCGCACAGCATGATCGGCCCGGAAAATTAAAGTTCACCTACGGACTATTAAGGCCTTCAACCGTAACACTTTCGGTGGCTGAATCCTCGAACTACCTTCTGAATTATCCTTACTTCGGTTATAAATATTGTATATTGCATGTTATGTTGGAGACGAGTAATAAAGTATTCGGGGTTTGTCTGTCCACGAGCCCCTTTTGCGAGCAACAGTGGTGGTTGTCCGGCCGGCCCGGCCTGTGTTTCAAATATTCAGGCCGGGCCGGTAACCAGCTCTGGTTAGCACCGTGCCAGCTCCTGACGCCTTCTAAACTTACAAAATAGCGCTAACATCAGGTCATAGCTCTTTTAATGGAACTTCCTTGTCTACTGGGTTATGTTGAAGATATTTAAGTCCTTGTTATCCAGAAAAAGGTTAATGAATAAAGAAGTTTCATTACTTTTTGGGACAAATGGAAGCGTAACCCCGCCATACTCGGCATGTCGACTGAGATTGTTATCAGGGTTGGGACAAGTCCGGCCCGGCCGGCCCTAGTCTCTTCCACACTTTTTAGCGGATATTTACAAAAAAGTTAGTTTTCAGTGCTATTTTTCGGCATAATAATAAAGACTGCAACAATCTTTACCTATTTATGTTTTTGAATACTATTTATATATTCGCCTAAATCATAAATATTGTCCTTGCGTGGGCCACCATTTTGAATTTTCGGCCCTCTGCTCAAATTTTCGGTCCCAGGCCGGCCCGTAAATTCCAGCCCTGATTGTTATTATCTTTCATAACTTTCTTTTTTCCTTGTCTGAGTTGCTTTCTTATTTTAGTGCTTGAAAATCGTTTATAATGCAGTCTCTAGGGAATTATCAGTCATATTATTTACGCCAACAAACTCGAAAAAGAAGAGCTTTCGTCATACCAATAAGCGCCAACAGATATTCTGCTGATACTTTATGGAGCTAAGTTAGATCATGGAGGCTTTTAAATTTCAAGGAAACTTAATAAAAATATAATACTTAATAACAAATAATAATGCTATGCTACCGGAGAGCGCCGTCGCCAGTTTCGTATGTCCTGGGTTTCAAAAGTTCAGGCCGGGCCGCTATCCAGTTTTTTTACGCCCAGATGTGGTTATCCGGCTGGCCCGGTCCGGCCTGAACTTCAACATTTAAGGCCGGGCCGGGCCGGTAACCAGCTCTGCAATCGCCTAGAGCTCCGGCCCAAACTCCTTCTTTTTACAGTCTTATGGTTAGGCAGAGCTAGGTTGCCACGGCAGTATCCTGGGGAGCAGCGATGTTATATGAATTGAATGGAAAATTGGTGGATTGGCCTTTTCTGCAAAACTACATTCATTTTCATTTAATACCGCTTCTCTCCAGGATTCTGCTCTGGAAATATAGTTCTTTTTACAGACTATACTTTAGAATGCTGAAGAGCTTACGAAGTTGCTCAAGAGCTCCGTAAATTTAGGACTCTTGATAAATGCCTAAGGCCTACCGTTCAGTTTAATAAGATCTTGAGCATGAATATCCAGGTCTTTAAGTTTGAACTATTTTTTAACACCGCTAGACTATTTTAGGCCGCTGCTCTCTATTCCTGTCAGAGAACCGCATTGCGTACATCTAATCCCTCTTATTATTATTCGTTATCATTGTCTCTAATTCGGATAATCCTCATTGGGGCGCAGATTAACATCCTAGCGCATAATCCGATTATGTAGTTACCACCGACCGCCCTATCTGTTTAATGTTTCCTTTTATTCACTTTGTAAATAAAGTAACATATAATATAGGAATGGAAATATTAATATAGTGTTATTTAAGATTAAAAAGACCGTATTATAGTCAGATTTAAAAGTATTAAGGCCGTGAATATTAGCACGGCCTCATTACTTTTGAATCTGACT
>JAQGAV010001665.1:0-19517 GCA_034691345.1 Phasmarhabditis papillosa
ATAACACTCTTATTTTATATGTTACAGGACTCGGATGTAATATCTGAAGCTGATGTGCTGGCATTTGAGAAGAGTTTAGAACGGGAAGCAAGGAGTAGTAACATGCGAGTAAGTAAAGAAATATTTCGTGTAGAATACTCAACACGACAAAGTCGTTCAGCGGTTCTGTAGTTTTCTTTCTAGAAGATTGTATTAGAAGAAACGTGCATACAACTTCTTTAAGTTGTTAGTTTATTACCTTATAAATTAGGAATATTTAGCCTACCGAAACTACCGATGCAGATGAACAGGATAATGTCCGAAATAGCCGAGAAACATCAGTCAACGAAGCGTCTTCGGAGATAACGTAAGTGTAATAGCTATAAAACAACTGATTTGACTACTTTTTACTAAAGATAATATATTTAATATTACATAATAATATGAGTTAAGATTAAGTTAGAATGCATTATAATTGTAAAACCTTGTGACTATCTACACATTGCTGCATCTTGCAACGTAGCAATCGTAAACTTAATGTTTAAAAAGCCACATGATGCAACCTCTTCTTTTAGTGGAACTTCGCGGCATCATAAAAAGAAGAAAACGGTCCGTCGCCGTGTTACAAAGCAAGTTAGCCATAGGATACGCGGAAGGCCTCGTCATAGGTTCGGTTCGAGTAACACCCGCAAGAAATCGTTTCGAAAACAGTTCGAAACATCGGCCGGTCAACTTTTGCCGTCTAGGAGACAGTCCCTGTTTATCAGGCCTGAATCTGGTCTGAGAAGACCGCTAACGCAGACTTCACTAACTCAATCTATAACAGTTAACCAACTCAACAAACTACCAACTCGACCGATCGCAGCGTTGTCGCAAGCAACGCGGCGTCCTACAAGCTTCCATCGAAGTGCCAGTGGATTCATAAGAAGAAAAACTAGTTTTGGAGGTACAGCTAGTCTGGATAACCGTCTTGCGGTTCCGCAAAGTGTTCAAATAACCCCAATAACATCAACAAGAACTAACAATCGACTATTACTTCATGTTAACTCAATGGTTCGAAGACCGCTAAACCTGTTACCGCCCCCATTACCGCCTGTATTTCCACTGCCGAGTCCTTCAAGATCCAGAACATCCCACCGGGTATTGGTACCGACAAGAGTGGAGCCAAGACTCTTCCGGCCTCAGAATGCCGGACCACAACCTCTGCAGTTGAAACCACCTTCAGAAGCAAGATTTATCCCAAAATGGAAGACTAACCAATTTAACAACAGAAGATTAATACCTTCTTTTAACACTGATGCGAGGTTGTTGTTTTAATTTTACTAATTTCAATAATAACATTAATATTTAACATTTTGTCTAAAGTTTTTTGTCATTAATACTAAACATTAACCTTTAACAGCAAGTTGTAATCTCATAAAGGATATCAGTACAGCCACCACTAGGGTTTGCAACGGGTTAGCCCAGCCCTGTCAGAACTGTCCAGACCTCAGACCTGGGCCCTGTCTGTAGTCAGAATTGCTTGCTTGGTCCGGCCCGGGAAATGATATTTCCAGCCCTAACCACCACTGTAAATACAAACAACTGTAAAGTTTAGGCCCACACCACGCGTTGAAATCTCAACACCTCAACTTGAAAAAGGTTGGTTAAATATTATATAGAGTGGTTGAGCAAATGATAAATAATAATAATCCTTTGTTTTCCGAAAGTAAATTATATACCAACATATATCACTGTATAATTTTCTATAGAACGTAGTTATACTTTCGGGGAGGAATGAAACCATGATTGGGCCTGCTAACTTCCATTGGCATAATTCTACTGGGGAACGAACAAACTAAATATAAAACGTTAATTTTCTAATGCTTATATGTTAAAAAGCAAGAGATATCATTTGAATCTAACCATGAACGGAGCTTATTTTTGAAATGCTTAGGTATATACTCACAACCCAGATCATTCGGAAGCTTCTTCCAGATGATGGCAGCTCTGTAGTCTAAAAATCTCTTTAATTAGTCATATGCAAACATGTGTGTTATAAAAAGTAAAACATTGCTTACTATAATTAGAGTTAGCTCTATATAAGTATATACAGACTAAATATACAGACTATATTTCTGTAACTTTAGGACTCGATGAAGCTCTGCTGCTGGAAGCGGAGCGGAATATTGAACAAGCTGTGTTGGAAGCGGTTGAAGGTAAGAGTTTATAAAAGATAAGCTGCTAAACAATGGTCGGAGAACATATTAAACGAGAGAAAAACATTCTGAGAGAAATAATATTCTTCGAACTACCAACAATTAGACATCATCCCGCTTTATTCGTATGCTGTCGTCGATAGTTATTCAAAATTAATTTTAACCGGGAAACTATAACTTTAGAAAACCAAGTGCGCAATAGGCCACAACATACACATTCGGGCAGTGCTCTTAGACAGATCGCTTCTTCAGCTCCACGGAGGAAAAGTAAGTTCTTTTAAGAAACGGTAGAAATAATCATTTTCTGTCAATTATCAGCGGCGGCAGGTTTTATCTGAATGACCAGATTTTGCTATCATCAAACCATCCAACTTGGGCCCTGAGAGTAAAAATCCAGATGTTGTCTTTTGCCATAGACTATCTTTTCGTTCGTCCATTTCCATAAAGTTCATCGAAATCTATATTTAGATTGCTATTTTAGTCGCATATTGGGCCCGGCCCGGCCCGACCCGCTGGAGGGTATGGCTATCATAGACGACTGTTTTTACAAGTTAGAATCTTGCATTATAACATGTTGTAATTAGAGTTTATATTCTGTTTCTCACTTTCTCATTATAGTAAACTCTCGCCGATTCAACCGACTTCGTGGTCAGATTCTTTCCTCGACAGCTTCAATTGATGACACTCCGATATCAACAACTCCATTGACAGCAACTACGGAAGAGGTGCGAGAAAAACAAACATTAGGGAGAATAAAATCCGCAGTGAAATCAGAAGTTTTCGGAATAAGGAATATCCTATTCAAGAACTTCTTTGTCGCCTGAACACATCGTTAAGGTAACCGATCCTCCATCGACAGTACCATCTCGACCAATGAACTCAAATGAAAACAAATCTAAGGAAGAGGTTATGCATAAAAAGGTGACCAGGATTTATAAATTACGGGTTCTAACTAGCTGATTAGAGATTTACTCTTAAAAAAACTTTGCTCCTCCATGGGCTCTTTTAAAACTTTGCAGCACTACAGTTTACTTAAAAAATTTACCGAGAAAACTATATTTGGTTTATTTTTAGAATTTGCAGAGCGGCACCTCGTCTGAGCGCTTCTCAACCGGCCAGATTAGATCAGAAAAGCGGCCACATTCTAGAAGAAGAATGAAGCTATTGAGACCTCCTGTATTTCATTCAGTGGAAAATGTAACAGAATCTGCATTTATTCTAACCGAAGTATCAAATGAACATGAAATAGAAGTTCAGAAGAATATAGAAAGTACTCTTGGAACAACTGAAACTAGTACAACAACAACTACAGAACCGAGGACCCGGTCTACTACTCCAAGAACAACTACAGAAACCACTACTGAAGTAACGGCGGAGGTTGGTTACGGGTCGTAGAGATAAGATTATTATATGGACAGGCTTCAGATGAATCTGTTTTGCCAACTGAGAATTTTTGATTTTTGAGTAAATACGGAGCTACTGACAGTTGAAACTGAATGATTCATTCTGAGCATGGAAATATTTAAAAAAGAAAACAGGTCATTAGGTATTGTGACCACAGTTTATTTTTAAATGGAGATTTGCGACTCACCCACAATAATTTATATCATCAAAGTGGACACTTTTTAAGTTAACTAAGTAAAAATTATTGAGCATGTACCAAAGCACCTTTTAGTTTGTGTTACTTTGCATTGCATTCCCACTATTTTACAATTTAATTCACATTTTGTTTTGCATTCTTTCACCCTTTCTTTTCAGTTGAGCACAAGCACCACAGAGCAAACTACGACTACAGTAACCAGAACAACTCCTGAAACGACTGTTAGCGTCAGCACTACTACTACAACTACTTCATTACCTACCACTACTGTTTCGGAGACGACGACCACGCCCACAACGAGCACAACTACTACGACTCCATTACCTTCAACAACAGTTGAAACCACAACAATACACATAACGACCACAACTGAAATACCAATTAGTACAAGCGATACCTCGACTACCCTTCAACCAACCACATCGACAACCTTCCATATAGTTACAACTGCAGAGGACAACCTAGCTTCCATTGATGATTTTGCAGTAATATCAGATGATTTGACCAATATCACGGTATTAATTCAGCACAATCATTAAAGATGGTTTAGTTTTTAGTTTTTGCAAAGTTGGAGGAGCACTCCAACTACTCTTACTTAAGAAAAAAGACAGATTTGGATATAGAACCATTAATAATAATGCATAATTTCCAAGAATGATGCAACTATTTTCCATACTAATTTTAAGACTAGATAGTTAAACTATCACTCTAGGATTCAACTGCTGCTGTTTCTTCGTCGGCTACTACTGCTGTACCTACCAGCATATTAACTACTTTGGCCCCTCCTCCTAGGACTCCACCGAGAGCACAAGTACCATCTGTAGACAGAAGTGCAGAAAGAATAAGTGATGAAATTGAAAGGAACCTTATCGAAGGTAAGCTAGCCCAGTACTGAAAAAGGCTTCTGTTTTGAATCTAGGTACAGATTATCTATAGTGTTCTTAACTCACAATGTCATATATAGATAATTGAAACGTTTCAGGTAATCAAGGACCAGTTCCACCAGTTGAGAATTCCACGAATACCGTAGACTTTGGCCCACGGAGAGGTCCTCCTGGTATGGTACCTCCGGGTGTTAGGTTGCCAGAAACCGGACCACCTGGAGCCGCGCCGCCATCCGACACTATAGTTAATCAGCTTAATCAAGCCGACGACTTTATGGAGGTATGTTCATAATAAGATTAAGAACAAAAATCAGGAACTTCCTAAATGCTTAATAGTTATCATTTTTAACATTCAATTTTAAACATTATATATATAAACATATAAACAGATAAAGTTCTGTATTTTAATTTAGTATTAAAACTTCAGTCTAGGCTTTCAAATTTATTGTTTAGGTTGCCCGCCAACTACGGATAGTTCGACGTAAGAAAACAGTGGCCAGACGGAAGCGAGCAGCCGAACGGGATCGCTTTATATTTAACTTAAGGAGAAGTCGAAGTCTCTAAAATAAGCTTTCAGTAGTCATTCAGTTTTGCAGATATTATTGTATTCAGTTTTGATATTCAAATAAGCATACGGGTTTATTGTAGTACGGTAATTGCAACTACTGAGACAAACTTTGTTTTAAAGAAATCTAGTTCCCTGATACTAACTTTTTAGAGGATATATTATAGTCAGCAGTTGCAATTATCTTAACTTTCGCATAGATAACTATACTAATTCGCAAATAAAGAGATTTATTAACATTTATTATATGATTTAATAAAACTGAGCAGATATAATTAATCTAAATGAACCTGTGAGTGGGCGTGGCTAGAAATAGAGCTAAACAATAAGGAACAGTTGCTTTTGGTGGTTAGATAGGGGCCGGCTTTAAGAGATTCGATAAATCGATCCTACCCCAACATATATTACTAGACTAGACATAACAGAATAAGGTGGCAGGGAATATTCAATGAGGGAGATCCGTCATTTTAAAATTACTTATAATAATTTCTACTAAATTAAGGCAATATTACAACGGGGCACCTAATACACCTAATTTCAGGAGGATACTATTGAACTAATGCCATTTTGCAAGTTAAAGAGAAGCTTGCCAAAAGCTAGAACAGTTATATAGTCAGATTCAAAAGTAATGAGGCCGCGTATGCTGCGTATTTCGTTATTTTTAACACTGCGCCTACTAGCATTATACGCGCGCGAAATTGCTTTCGCTCTGTCTTACTCAGACAAATATTGGAGCACTACTGCTTATTAAGACGGCTGTATTACTTTTGAATCCGACTATAGTATCTTACGACCGATACTAACAAGGGGTCAACTATAAATGCAACTTTAAAAAGTGATGACACTATAACTAGGCGTTTGGTGATTGATATATACTTATTCAGTAGTTTGGTCAAATATATTGGCAATATATTTTATTTCTTCTTCTTAGATGAATTGACAGAAACAGAATACATGGGAATACAATCCGTAAATCCTAAATGTATTATTATAAACAGAGTAAATATATAATATCTAACATGCAAGCTATATTATATTCTGTTAGCTACAACATTTACTAGTAAAGGCTCACGAAGCATCAACAAGTTACAGAAGCTACCTTGTACGAATAGAAGATAAACCACTACACAATATACAACTATCTTTGTATTATAATATACATATATTGTTTCTTATCCATGTAAATAACTTTATAAACTGGTATTTATAGTTATTTTACTAATTCATGCTACAATTAACAATAAGCTAACATGCAATGTAAGTATAAAGCCAGTAACATGCTCTGTTATATACAGATCATGCTTAACTAACCCATTCATATAAGGCTATAAACCTTTGATAATTTTGCTGAAATTAGAAATATTATTAAGTAATTAAAACTTATCTCTTCTTATTTTAAATTGTATGTTTGTTTTTCGATTTTTCAACTGGCTTTTTCGATACCGAGAATAGCCACCTACGTTGCCTAAACAAATTTGGATTGCATAGTTTTAGGAGCAGTTGTAATTGTAACCAAAATTGATGTGAATAAATTGCTGCTTCTAAGATTATGGATTCTTTGAAACGTTATAACGATCTTTAGAAAACAAGCTAAATAGTTTTTATAAGAACACGATTCGCAAAACTGAAGATTCCTTGCTTCTGACGGATTACTACATTAGGTTTCCGAACACAAATCCCTTCACCTACCTATAAGTTGGGAGTGCTGGGTGCTTGGATGCGTCTGATTGAAGGTGTCCTTCTCCAAAGGGATGACTCGCGAGATCCGCCGCGGATAGACTCGCCCCCGTCGTGACCGATCCCGCTCCGTGGTACCGAACCCCCACGGAATTCAATTTCATACTGAAAATAATAGATAAAAAGAAGAAATAATTAATAAGAGGTGAACTAACGACACAGGTAGACAATACACCATTTGGATGAGAAAACTCAAAAACTACAGAATAAAGTAGGCCAGACAGCCATGTGGGAACTATGGATATAATAACTATAGTCGATGGACTAATTGTTTGCAGGTAAACGACTGCCAACGTTGCGCTGGAGCGCTAATCCACCTGGGTTTTATTCTTTTAGTCTCTAGTATTCGCGCTCCATTGCAAAACTGACAGCACACCCTTGCAAGCGATTCACCCGTTGATTATAATATGGGGTTCTATTATTTAGCTCTAAGACCATTTTTACTAAACTAATAAGTTCTACATAAATCTGGTTTGGAAAAAATGTCATTGAGATATATTCCATACTAGTTTATCCTTTCGGTTCAAAGCAGTCAATCGAAGTTGCTATGATTCGCTATGTTAAATTTGTTAATGAATAGCTTTCTTATTGAAGTTTATTCACATGTCTGGCCACTTTTATTACTAATTTAAATAAAATATGTAACTACGGTGCTTGTGGGTGATATATGGGGGTTCTGTGACATAACAGACAAAACTTGCACGTAACGCGCGAGTGGCCAACTAAACTTACATTTCGACTTTGTTGAACTGGAATGTTAGGTTAATAGGGGGAACAATTATATTAGTATGGACAATCTTAGTAAGATACAACATTCATCAGATGCCATGTTGTTTTCTGACTATAAGTTTTAGCCAACGTATATTGTTAGACAGTAGGAATCCTGTCAATATTGTTCAGACGTATGTTACACATGTAGAGGTTGTTATTTTTTACAAAAACTAAATTACCTTAGTTGCACAGACAAACGAAGAGGTAACAAGTTTTGCTATTTCATTCATGAGGTTTTTCGTCTCTTGTATAACTGAGTCAACCTAAACACTGTCTTAGTAAAATAAATACACGCTATCCAGTCGATTTGGTTGTTCAGTGGCAAAAATGGTTGCAATTTTTATGATTAAATTAACAAAAACTTATTCAAATAAAACTAAAATTGATAAAACAAGTTATTAAACGCACCTTTCCAAAAGTGGCGGTCTTGCCCACTGTCGGGCTCTTGACCATAACCTGCAGTTGTTGACAGTGTACTGGTATTCTTTCAAGAATTGCAGACAGCTCACTCTTTTCAGCCGAACCGGGTACCTAAACAAAGAGTACCGTAACCTTATACAGAGAAGGTCACAGCTACCGTACCTCATAACTGAATTCCCTAACGGTTTTGTACATTTTGTTAGCCTGCTCGGCAAAGAATTCGGCCTGCGTGAATAAATCGTGTGTGGTCTTAAGGGGTCCGTCTCCGCGAGTGAATAGATACATATTGTAGGCCATAGAGGACATTGACTAAAAAGATTCTTTTGAATAAATAAGTAACAGGTTTGAAACCAATCGAAACCGATTGACGAATTCGAAAATATTTTGATGCGACAAATCTTTTGAAGAGAACATGTGTCTTAAAATGGTTCTAACCATTAATGAAATATATTTGGCTATATTTTCGCATTTACCTTCGCTCGCTTAACAATATCGTTCTCAGCGTATTCATCCCATTTTTCGGCTTCTGCGTCAACTTCGGAAGTCAGTAGCTTCATTTCCAAGCCGACTTTGGCCATTTTCTGTTGATCCTGCAGAAGTAGGAGTTTTCTTGTTAATAGAACCACACTACATACGTTTTTCTTTAAGTTATTTAGCACGAATGTATAGTCCGTTTCACAACCTAAACAGGACGCTCTGTGAGTAGTCATCCCGCAGCCTTCAAAACTTCTCTCGCCAGAAGAGAGGGATGGCAATTTCCAGCGAATTTGAAGGCAAACATTTACACCACTGCGGGATAACTACTCACAGCGCGGGCAGTCTAGGTTTTGAAACAGACTATACTTTATCTGGATTACTACAAAAGATTTCTCATTGTTAATTTAATTTAGCTGATGAAGTATTTTTATTGGTTTCAGAGAAGGAAGCTATAACTATTGGTTTGCTGTACATATACGAAGTACATATTGTTTATTATTTGTCAATCTGTTTTGAACAAACCTCCACATCCAAAGTGATTGGTTTCGATGGCTTATGAGTGGTTCCGTGCTTCTGTAATAAACAATTTTTTACAATCTTTTTGCTCTTTTGATGAACTATTCGTTGATTTTAAGTATCGGCCTTCTGTATGTAATATTATACATCGCAGTGAGTGAAATAATATTCAGATCCGCTCGTTTAACTTGTTCGAGAGCCTTTTGCTATAGTCTGTTTCAAGATGAACAATGGAGTGTTACTTGCGTATTTTAAGGAAAATTTGCTTATATTTTCGGTTTTTGAATACTTTCAGAGCCATTTTCAATGAGATTCTTTTTTAACACTCCATTATTACTCTCGAATCAGACTATATCGGTGATAATAAGCTTCACAACAGAACACACCATGCAATATAATATTTATTTTCTTTTGGGAAACATGCAAAGTTAGAACTAAAGGTGATAAAGCAGGTAGGGTTTCAACTCTGCAACATCTTTTAAGACTCGCTCCAAACCAATAAGTTTATTATGAAAATGAACTGTAAGTAGATCTCGAATTAATCTATTATATTATAAATATTAATCTTATTAAGGTAGGTAATACTGGTTATAACGGTTATAGGATCACAACAACAAAAAAGAAAAACACACGGCACAACACTACAATCACTGTAATCTAACATGCTGTAAATCGTCAAGTATTAGACTAATCCTATATTCAAACTGTCTTCTTTCCTCTATACTAGGCGAGTACTCCGTGCTCAGTTCATCCCCCGTCTGCTGCATTATTCGGTCGTCTACGGGCATATCACTAGCACCGGACCCGCCCGACTCCGGCTCGTCTTTGTCGAATACGGTACTTTTAGTCTGCCATTCGAAAGAACGAGCCGCAGCCACGGCTCTAGGTGAGGTGGCCCCTTCCGAATATACACTTCTAGATAAGGGAATTGGCGCAGGACGTGGTCTTATTCTTGCTGAACCGGTACCAGTTGGTATTGATATACTGCCACTGCTACTGTCACCACTGCTTACCCCTGGTCGTGGTAGTGACATATAGGCTTGCTTCTCAGCCGCGACGCGACCGTTTGCAGCAGCATCTGATTCCTTGGCCAGACGCGAAAGGTCGTTCACCTAAATATAATATAAATACTAAATTAGAGTACGTTACAAATGAGTCTGGAAACTGATTAGGTGCATTAGTTAAAAGGATTTTGGAAGGATTTGTACTAACTTTATAGAATACACACTAGTTTTCGATATAATATAGTCCAGAAAATAACTGATATGCTAAGGCATAACCAAACCTGTTTCTTAACAAGCAAATATTCAACCTACCGTTTGACCCCAAGTATCACAAAAGACTTCTAGGTTCTCCCGGGCTATTCTACTAGAAGGATGAAGACACAGGGTACGACCAGCTAATAGTGTCTAGAGAGAAGAAGTGTACCGAAATTAGTCAATAATAGTATTCTATTATTTTGATAATTTGTAGATATATATCCCTGGAATGAATCAAATTATCCTACCAGTGGTGCCAGCTGTCTCATGTTCCGTTCACAGTGTCCTGTGGTGACATGGAGTGCGTCAGTCAAAGATATGTGGTGAAGAAGCCGGCAGACCTGCAAAACTATGCTTCGATAAAACTTTTTTTTATTTGTTGGGGTTGGAAACAAAGCTAATACTTCCAGTGGAATTTCTAGCAGTACAACCGATTTTGCGTTGGCATCTAACCGGTTGAAATTAGCGGTAACATAACTTTTAACTCTTACCTCCTGCATGTGTTCCGCATGCTCTCTGTATTTTTCCAAATATTTCTCTACTCCGTCAATGTCTCCAGCAACAGCACATGCTTTTATAGAAGAGAGCAGAACTTGGTCCTCGTTGAGACGAAGAATATCGGATAACTAAAATCAAAATCAAATAAAGAAACGTTGTTATAAGTCTGAAAAACAGGTTCAATATATTTTAGGAAGATTCCACAAATGAGAAACTCTTGATAATGGTAAAGAAATATAACAACATAATTATAAGTTTACAAACCTGTTCCATTGCTACAATCTGCAATTGCTTAGACAAATCTTTTAACCTCCTATTTAGCCGTTCCACTGTAACATCTATTCCATCTGACCGAAGTTGGTCGTTCTGGTCCTAAAAATAAAATGTGTCTGTTTTAATTGTTGAGCAAGTCTCCAACTGAGCACCAACAAGAACAACCAACAAGAAAAAGCATTGAAAACAGTTTTTGAGAGTAAAATACTTCATTCTCTCACCTCGGGTTGCATTAGATTAGTCATTTCAAATCTACATTCTTCTAAGAAGTCGAGTACTTGCTCTCTATGATGGTGTGGAGTATAGGCAGAGTCCGTAAAGTCTTGTGTCATCTCACAAAGAGCATCCAATGCAGCGATAAGTCTCTCTCGAACTCCAGCTCCAACTCGAGATGTCATTCGGACCATTTCAAGCATTTCCTATAAAGCATTAATTAAGCCAAGTATAGTCTAGGGACGAATCTCATGTAAGCCCAGGCTGCGAACATTGCGCCCCAGTGATAATCATCAAAATTCGTATTGCAATATCTTTAAACGCATTTTTTTGTCCACATAGGAATGTCTACAGTATCCAATTACATGAGATTTAGCCGTGGACTATAAGGACCTCAGACCGCAACATTGGGCCTGACCTGGGCTGGTAGTCTAACAGATAAAATAATGAAAGTTATCTTAGTTTCAAGCCTCATCTGGGCCGACTCAAGACGGACTTTCTTCAAAAGGTGGAGAAAGGGTCCGAACCGCATACATTTCCACCCCATTCAAAAACAGTTTTGGCTAGTGAAATTCCTTTTTTCTTAGCTTTTTGTAAGTTCTCCAATTATTCAGACTGTTTTAACCTACCGTTAATTGTCTAATAGCAGCATTAGCTGTTAATTGTATTCCTATATCTAGCGGTTCTTCTGATGTTGACTGAGCATATCGGGCGGTTTCCATAGGAATTACACCGTCACAAACACAAACAGCAATCAGTTGAAGCGATAACCGAATCTAAAATAACGAAAGTTATAGTTTTGGGTTAAAATCTTAATATTTTACGCAAATGCCAGGGGGGGGGGGTCTATTCTTTCATCTATCTAAATACCTGATCAAATACTCCATCCCTACACTGTAGGGCACTGTCTGACTCCGGATGTCTCAATAGAGTCTTAGATGATGTTAGCAGCAACATTGTCATTCTCTCTAGCGTTGTCCTAGCCACACCCATCTGAGCCCTTCGTTTTTCACTCTTTAGATCATGTTGTCTAGAAAAAATAGTTTAGTCACTTTTAACACAAAGTTGTTTGACTAACTCATAAATTATACAGATTATCTGTAAAATTAACAAAATTAAAATTATAGCAAAGCTGGTGGTAGATTCTATTAGATTGTTGTAATATTTCACGTATGCAGTCTCCGTGTGTGGGAAATTGCGGGACGGCTCGTTTTCGAAATAAAGGAAACTCATATATAAGTCATTAAGACCGATCAGGTCGGCTCTATCCCACCCTGGCTGTCTCTAGGTCAGAGGTTTCATATGTTACCTGTCTCCACTCCTATGTGCTAAATCCACCATTTCACCACCAAACTCGGCGAAAATCTTTACGAATTCAGTAAAGTTTCTGGTGGCTTCTAATCTATTCATACTATAGGCTACCTAAAATATTTCAAATTGAAAATGTTCTTATATTCTAATTTTACCTTATCTTCTGCTCTAAGGATTTGTTTTACAAGCACTCTATCTGCCAGTAAAAGTACCCTTGTCACTGAGCTAAGGAGTTGTCTACTGGCTCTAACTAGGACTGTCTTATCCAGTATGGGAGCATCGATGATCTCTGTGGAGCAACATGAGAGATTGGCTATTGAAGCACCTAAAGCGAGTTTAGGGTTACAGGCTACGGGCTACTTCAGATATATTTTGTTAGAGGATTATGAACAGTATTTAGGTCGGCACAGGGGTATGCATGGCCTGGCCGGGCTGGCCCCTAGAATTTACGACTCCGGTCCTTACGGTTTTTCAGATTTTCAGCCCTAACCCGGGCCGGCCGGTTAAATTTCCATTGGTGTGGCAATCACTTTACATATTCTTAATAAAAAAAGTATAATTTTGATTCCCTACTGCCCACTATTCAAGAAGCTTCAAACATTATGTTAAGCGTTCATCCCAGTTGGTTTCAGCTTTAGTTTCCTCTTAAAATAACCTGTGACTAAATTTATTCAAAATGCCGTCAAATCAGTTTATGCTTTATTCATGTTTTCTGTTAGAAACTATAATGTTTACTAACCGGCTAATCTTGCTTCATGACATGCATCATACATCTCCGGCTGGATGTCCGGGTTCTCATCTGCTATTGTTTCTCCAACTGAGACAAAACGCTCAATGGCCGCCTCCACTGCACTTCCAACCTGGAAAAGATAAAGATTCTGCCATTGAAGTATCCGGAGAGTTTTCTTGACCTGCCAGCGGGCCAGGCCTGGCCGGGCCGGCATTGAAAGTATCAATCGGGTGGGGCCGGAGGAGACCAGGTCCCACGGTTCTGATTTTTAACGGTTGAACAGCAAAATTGTTCCAGTTCGGCAGTTGTCATGATACTTGAGGTATGAATGACAGTTTCGGTCAGTAGAACTACGTTTATGTTTAAATATTCCAGAAAATTAAACATTAGGTTTAGCAGGTTATGAGGGCAGCTCAAGAGATCAATATTTGAACTACCCCGCATGTTTGAATTAGATGCCTAATTCTACAGTACACTCACCTTTAACGCTGCTCTGACCGCTCTTTCCGATTTTGGTTTTCCTCCCATCAGATAACTTTCTTTGAAATTAACCAGTGTTGTTATCTGTAAATCACGACCTTCAGATCTCCATTTTATATTTGCCAAGATATTTGCTACTCTGGTCGGACCTATTGGCGGGGTCCAGTTATCAAACCATTCCCATGTCTGGTCCTGTAGCGGAGAATAGCGTTCAGTAGTACGATAGTTGTTGCGAGTAGGTCTGGGACTAAGTGATAGTTTCTTAGTTAGAAATGTAGGTTGATGTGAATAAGGGTTACGGTATATGGCACTTGCCGATGCGGGTCGAGTTCGTATTCGAGGAGACTCCGGAAACGAAGAGACCGGATGCATAAACTGTTTGAAAGACATAAGGTTTCTAAATGAGTAATTGTGAATTACTTGGAAAGATAAAAAAGGAGTATGGCTGCCAAGAAGGTTTGATTGACTAGGACTTATTTGTAATAAACATTGCGAATGTAATTGTTATTTTGAATGAAATGGCTGATATAAAACAAATTGGATTGAAAAGCAAATAAAATTTATTAAAACTATCATACATACTGTGAACATTTAACACGAAAATCTCGGATCTTTCGAAAAAAAATGTCTAGGTATATTCAAATAGTAGCTCAGAACTTGTGGAGCTAGAAAACTTCAAACAACTCGGTGTACGCTATGGTGATAATCTTCTGAGATTCTTAAAGACGTTGAAAATGATCTGAACTTTTTGAAATTCAATGCCTCGAAAAACGAGATTCATTTGAAAAAAAGCCTCGCCAACGCGGAATGAAGCCAAAAATCAAAAAATACTGCTAGTAAAATGGGAATTTAAACCAGTTGTATATATAAAATACTTATACAATTAACTAAAATGAATAAAAGATATATGAAGATCAGTCAAAATTTTTTGGTTAAGGTTTTCGCGATATCCTTCTACTCCAGGTGATTAATGAGAACTAGTGTGCTTCAGTTTTGAAAGACTGGCAGAATTGGAAAACGAACAAATTTAAGCCTTCATTGAATCCCTAATAGGGTGAGTCTACAGATACAAACTGACGTCGGTCCTCCTCCTCCACCCAGCCTCTAATTTGAAAGAAAACTGTTCTTAGAGGGTCTGCGGAAGTTAAATTCTTGAAATGGCATCATATTGGCTTTTGTTCAAAAGGATTTGGGTTCTTCTTGGTGGGTACCACTAACCTCTTTGAATATTCAAACAAGCGGTGCGCGACAAAAAAAAAACGAGAAAATCGAGACGCAGAGCCGAAATACTAGAAAACAATGCAATTTAGCTGTGCAAAACGGTTGCATTTCTAAGGGGTTCAAAGGGTAAAGACGTAAATTCAAAAGAACCAGGAAGTTGCACAGGGTTACCGAGACAACCCGCTCTGTTGAAAGACATTTCAAGCAGCTTTCTTAAAGTTTACATTATATAGTCGACGGACTACTTGCTTGCAGGTAAAGGACTGTAAATATTGCGCTGGAGCGCTAATCATTTCGGGTTTCCGTCTATTACCCCCTTAGTATCCGCGCTCCTTTGCAAAACTGACCGTACACCCTTGCAAGCAATACATCCGTCGACTACATACTGTAGCTAAGAGACAACCATGGTCATTAGCGGCAAGGGTAGGAATGGGGTGGTTCTGACTGGCCAGAAGAACTACACTCCTGCCCAGAAGTAACTAGCTGCGTAGTTTAGGTCTAGTTAAGGGTGAGTTAAGTATCTAACAATGTAACAATGCAGACACAACTTTTGGAAATCTATTCAAAAAGTACTTTCTATAACAATAGTTTTTGGAAAGGCATCTGCAGTTCAGCATAAGTGTTTTGGAGAAATACACTTATTTCTGACTAGATTGGGAAAGTTGCTAACTTCCAACAGTGCAGGACGCTACCATTCACAAAGAATTGTTTGGTTTCTTTCTAGAAAAATGAAAACGGCGACCAACATTTGATTCTTAACCTCGGTACTAAATTATATTACCTAAGTAAATTACAATTAGAAACCAAGAAATCTAAAGAACCACACCACCTTATGAGTTCATTACCAATGCTGACAAGTATCTTTGTTTCTTTGTTTGTAAGGAACCAAAAATCAGTGGTGAGAAACGCAGGAGCCTAAAATAGGAGTAATCTACGCAGGATAGGGAGGAAACTTGTAAAATGGCAGTGTTCTTATTGAGGTTGAAAATAATACTGCGAAGGAAGTAGTTATATAGAATGTTATAGAGACAAGTAAACACAAAGAAACATTCAAAAAAGAAATGCATAACTTATTTCATACTTTCTAGCAGTGTTTATGAGTACTTAAGAGACACGTCAAGTGGAATGAGGGCATCCCAGTCATAAGACTACCAACAGTCAACTGGAGCTGATGGGGGAATGATAGAGTAAAGAATACAGACGTGGAATCTAGGCCGAATTCAATTGGATATCGGATAGTTATTTTTGATCAACAAATAACGGCAACAGTAAGATAATTGGATATCGGATAGTTATTTTTGATCAACAAATAACGGAAACGGTAAGATAAGTTTAGTCAGATTTGTTAATATTCTTTCTATTTAGTCAATTGTATATTTAAGGGTAGGCAATGTTCAATAATCATGAAACTGAACGCTATTCTCCGGTACCTAAAATGGTGTAATTTGGTCTAAACCACATAGTTCTCTTGAACAAAAATGAGGTTTACGAATATCATCATACCCAACCGTATATTACTATTTGGTTCGGACTTACCTGTGATACTAGTGGAACGAGAGTTCTTTCAATGGAGTTTGTCTTTATCTCCAGATTCCTAGGATCAAATCCAAACGAGGTTCCGGGGGCGGCTGATCCAGATGGATTACCCATACCCAGGCCATCAAGGCCGCGGGCCATCGACATTCCCCCAATTAGGCCTAAATTTACGGATTAATGTAAAATAAAGTTATTAAGTTTTTAAAGATTAAAAACAGGCCATAAATAAAACTTAAGATGAATATGACTAAAACTAGTTCATTTATATTGGCAGGTGTTATATCTCTTTTATACGTATGTGAAAGAAATTGTCTCGATACGGATCACTTGCGTAATATTGATATTGATTAGGGCGGAAATGATATAAAAGAGACTCGTACTAAAGTAATTCAGTCTTTAGGAGAATTCTGGAATGGCAGTGCTATTTGTAAATAATTTTATACGATACTCTTTAATTTGAAGATCTGAATATTTTTGGTACTATAAAACGGTGGGTAAACCAATTGTATACTGATCTCTCTAAACCTATGAACAATTTTTGAAATCGGTGAAACAGCAATATATGGTGAGACATAACTGTAATGAGGTGGCTATTCGATCACTATAAGAGGAAAAATAGAAAAAAGAACTGAACATCTGCAAAATATTTCAAATGAAAAAGCGGAATATATGAGAATACTGATAACTGGCTATTCTAAACGTCGGATATGAAGATGGCAGCCCAATAACTAAACAAATGAAATATATTTATATGAGCAACCTATTTAATTTCTGTCCAAGAATAAATGAACAGTCTTAATGGATCGCTGAATTACCAAATACTTGACTAAATCAACAAAAGCAAAGTATATTTCTTAAAAGAAGGATTATTTAATATGGTTTAACGCAGTTCCCATGCATACCTTTCGGTTATTTGTATCATCATGCACTCCATTTCCAATATTCGACGACAAAAGGTGTCAAATTACGGAGAAAATTCTCAAACTCAACATGCATGCGAGCAGCATATTTCCTATACTTTGCAGACTGAAAGCTTTCCGCTTCGAATATTGCCAGATTAACCCAATTTGCCCGTTTGGGCGGCTGATTTGCCAAAACGATTGCTATTTTAGTGACGAGGTAGTTAGTGTAAAAACGGAATATTGTATTAGAATATCCCAGCATAAAATATGAAGTAAAAGAGAAAATAGAATAACATGCGAAAGCAGAGATCTAGTAACACAATAGTAATAATATAGAAAGAAACTAAAAGACTAAGGATATATATATACCAGCCACTTTCGCTCGTACCTATTGGCGGATGCTTATGGTTTGATACTAAAATAACCCATTTACGAATCTGAACCAAAAAATTGAAACAAAATTCGACGAATATAATAAATTTACTTTATGGAAAGCACTCATCAACTTTATATGTGTGATACAGCCCTCAAAAAGGAACATATTAAACAATAGATGCATTTTAAAGCGTGTGAATTAGCGCGAGAAATTGTTCGAAGTGCTTATGTCAACATAGTAATCCGCAATCATCAAGGTTGTGTGGTAAGGGCGGCACAGGTTGACCGAAGGACACGCAATATCATAAAATACAATGATCAATGCATTTAGAACGATCGAAGTGTTAAACTATGTCTTATAGAATGATATATATAATATGTTTGTCGAGGTATTGAAGTAAAACAATAACCTATCTTAAGATATATTCTGGATACAATATGACTCGCTCTTAAAATATACTAGAATTTGGCCAGCTTATCGCATATATTTGAACTGGGTTTCAGCTGATGATCATGCACATAAGCAGATCAAAATAATAATAGTTATGTGCAAGCAATAACACAAAAAATGCCGAAAAACGCAAGAAACTAGTAAATGCAACATTACTAACTAAAAATGTCGCTATACCATTAGGTTCAAATAGTGAGACTTACAGAAGAAGTTGTTATGAATCCCAGATGTTGGTGTTTGCTAACGAGAAATGGGAAAATTGCCAGAAACAATGACGAATTAGAGGTTAGGAGAAAAAGAGAATAATTAGGGATTAAGTAGAAAATGTTGAATAACGAGAGGGAGTTAGACAATCGAGGTTATATATGAAAGCGAAAGATCGATAGCCGTCCGTTGGTTGGCTCTATAGGAGCTAGCCCCATGGCGGGCGGGCCAGCCACACGTCTTGTGGTGGCAAGCCTGCCGACTCAGTCGTACACCGTAAAATGCACCCATTGCTTATAGCCATTGAATGAAAGCAGATGCTATAAACACATACTGCTATAAATTTGAATATTTATACCATGAGCATCTGAGAATCTAGTGAAAATATTAATCAACATTCGAGATCAGCAAAGAAAACTTTTGGTGAACTAGTGATTATGCAATCTAGTTAATGAATAAACTTCATAAAAGCACTATGAATCCACAAATTGATGAAGGCACTTCCATTTCTGAATATAAGAAAACAGCAACTGCGTGCCATATTCGATTTTTAATGCGGATTTAAAGTGCTTGACTTGGCATTCCTTCACTCCCTTGGCAGTTGTTCCATTGATATACCATCAGTCAACGGAGGTGTCAGCATATAAAATGTAGACTAACATATTTAATTAATCAAAATTGGATTTTCATTAGTTCATTGTAATACGGTATATTGCAGAACAACTCACCAATACCACGAACTATATCCCTACTTTCGAGAAAAACTATGAGTTTATATATATATATATCATAATACAAGCCTTCTTCCAAAAATACATTCCTCAATAAATATTGCGGACCTATAGTCGACGGCAAATGTTTATGCTGGTTAAAGGTCTGGGCGCTCTATTGCCAGCGCGCAAATTCAAATAATTCGA
>JAQGAV010001666.1:0-19516 GCA_034691345.1 Phasmarhabditis papillosa
TGGCGTATTACATGTGGTGGAAGAAACAGGTCTGATTTTAAAATTTTCCGGCCCGCCTTGTGAAAAGTCCGGACCGGCCCAGGCCGGCCCCGATGGTCTCTATGACTTGTATACAAAATGGGCTGCTCTCCCTTGTTCGACCATGGAAAAAGATTGTTCTTCAAGGAATACTTAGTGCAATTTCATTTTCCTCCAAAGTCCGGATCCGGTCTCTGTGGGCCATTTTCGAAAGGGTGACAGACTTTGGAACAGTTCGCTGCAGCCGAAAAGTTTTGACTACGGGTATGCCCTTTCCTATCCCTGAATTTTTACTATAGATTGATCGGGGTAGGGAAAAGGCCGGCCCGTTTCTCAAATTTTAGGCCCCGGGCCGGCCGGTCCGTGAAATTCCAAGCCCGCCTCTGATAATATCCTTCCTACCTTTAGGTCGTTAAACTTATGATCCTTGATATTTTTGCATAACTCAAGCAGTTCATCTCTGGAATAACCGACAACTCTTTCAACGAAGACATCCGACATAACCTTCAACGAATTTAGGATTATGTCTCTTTTGCCCTGCGGAGTGCTTCTTGTTATGGACGAAGGCTCGTTTTTTGAAAAGTCCAATACGAGACTCCGCAAAACTATATTTTTTTGCCTGAATCATAAATTATTATTATACAAGACTGGGTTATATATTATTAAAGTCATAGGTTGTTATATACTATTAAAATTTGAAACTTGGGCCCGCCGGGCCTACATCATAAATTATACATTATTATGTAGGCCGGGCCTACATAAATTCTAGGGGCCCGGGCCGGATCCGATTTTCTGGGTAATCGGCCCAGGCTGGTACGGGGTCGAAAATTTGAGAAACGAGCTGGCCCGGCAGGTCTTTTCCCAGCCCTGTCTCTACGCTGGCTGGACCGGCTGGAAAATATGTGACATCGGCCTCTCCAATACTAGAGAGAACAATATTAACTGCAACGTATATTTTTAACAATTTACCTTTACATGTCTAAAATCATACTTGCGAACCAGATAGAAGTTGTGTGCAACATAGTCAATTGTCTCAATCAAATGATCCTCCACTGCCTTCTGAAATAAAAAGAAATTTAAAATAGACAAAAAATAGTCTTTTAACAACATTGTTAACATTGTGTTACAAAGGAAGAACGTAAAGACTGAGGTATTAGTGGACGAGGCTCATTTTCGGTGGAAGAGGACACCTTAGACCTCGTTACGTTATCGAAGTAGTGCACCGATTGGGATTAGGGAAACTACTAATAAAATCAAAACCGAGATAGACAAAGAGAACACAAACATGAAAGTATTAATTAGATAAGTTCATTATACAGGAATACATATTTTAAAGATACAAACATATGGAAAAGCAATAAATTGGAAATATATATAAATATGAAACTGTGAAGGGCACCATTAGTTTAGAAGACGAAAACATAAGATTTGCTGCCAATGAGAAAGGAAAGCCAAAGAAAGAAAATATAGAAAATGGATACCATTTAATCATGAATACATCAAGACATGGAACGGTTTCAGCTGGATGTTAGAGTTGTGGAGCAAAAGGAGCCAGGCACTGTAATAAAAGAATTGGGTAAAATTAACATAAACACATTTCTCTGATTCTTAAATTTCAAAAACTAAACTCATATAAAAAATACATTATAGCCAAATAAACTATGAAATATTTTGCTTTTCTAATAACCACTATAAACCCAATTTTAACCCAATTTAAACCCAATTTAAACAACCAAACCTGTCACATGTAAACAAACCCATACAAAGCTAAAAGCTAAAAATAGAAGATTTAAAACTAAAAAATGAAATAAAATAAAATATTATAATGTACAAAAAAAAATAAATAAATAAATAAGAATAAAGGCCTAATCACTGAAAATATAGTTGTCAAGACAATTAAGCAGTTTTCTCAAAAATGACTTGGCCGAGGGAGAGAATATTACATCATTGCTAAGACCGTTCCAAAGACTAATGTAACGAACAATAAAAGAATGTTTCAAAAGATTAGTTCGAATTATGGGTACAAGCAGAGATGCTCTATGGTTTCTCGCGACATGAGCTCTACTAGATATTGTAAAAAGGTCCGAGAAGGAAACATGAACCTCACGGAAGAAAATATTATACATTAATGAGAGGCCAGCGTTTCGGCGACGTGCTGCTAAGGTTATCTGACCAAGACGAGCTAAGCGCTCCCTATACGATAGCTCAACTAGTCCAACTCGAGCAAATATCCGTTTGGTGAATTTTCGCTGAACTCGTTCTAGTTGTTTAATTTGACTAATAGACGAAGGATCCCAAACAGGAGAGGCATATTCGAGAATGGGTCTGACATATGAAACAAATAATCGAAATAAGACTTTAGGATTTCTAATTGAGAAGCATTTCAAGATATAATTAGATCTACTAGTTGCTTATATATATATATATATAGCTAGTAGTATGATAAAATAAATTAGTCATTTTGTCTATGCATCCACATCTAAGAGCTTCGTGAACTTCAGTCTGTGCTTCTCTATAATTGCCTTGCCTAAATGATGTCATACTAACTCTTTTGGTTTCTAAATATATGTCTTGTTCGACAAGGTAATATAGTAGCTAAGATTTAACCGAGATAAGCTCAGCCTTAGGGAATTCCGAGAAAAACAACATTCACTATGGGAGATGTTGCGAAGATGAAAAACACGGATGTTACGTGATTGATATATTAAGATTACATTCAGCCATCAATCTGCCGGATCCACAATTTTCGGCTAACATGTCAAATTCTCACACTTGGATTCAGCTACATTCAAAGTTTATTCAAGAAAGGGGAAATATTGATTTTCTTATAAGATATATTGTGGCTTTGACTCATTGTAAGTACTACAGTACTCATGAGTCTCCATAATGGTAATCACGACAGGATGAGGTGGACTTGATAATCCGAAATACGGGAATCGAGACAGTACTCTTCTTTTTCAAACAATCTTAATAAAGATGCATTAATCATATCAAAAGGATGTTTCTTCTGAAATTCTGATTCATGAGGTGTACATTTCTATTTAATATTGCTTTCTACCAGAGATAACCAGAGATATGACGGGGGCCAGTCAGGGCAGATGTATTAAAACTCGGCCTGTTTAATTCTAACCACTAAACCTAACAATATGATCGGCGGTCATCCCTTGGATCCTAGTTTAAACTTCCACTCCACAAGCTTCATAAACGTAACTACACCTTTGTTTTCTCCATAACACAAACATTACATTTCATATGTATGTTTATGTTCTAATTCTAGGGCTGGATATATTTTGAATTTTCGCAAAAATAAGCCTTCATTTCAAAATTGACGCGAATTCTCAACGGGGCGAGAGATGAAGGTGTTAAATACATGGCTGATTGCTGTTTTGTTGTTTTTATACGAAGAAAAACGAATCGTAATGAAAGTAGGGAATGAACCAAGTTTGTCGAAATGGTTCTTTAGCGGACGATTAGCGGTCTAATACTACAAGTATTTCGATAATATAGCTTGCCACCACGTCTATCTAGTAGGTTTGACAATCCACGCTCCAAGATTCCCATTAGGGTGGGGTCGGGTTTTAGAAAACCGTTTAACCGGCAAAGTGTAAAATTTGAAAGAAACATGGGCACGCAAGTATATCGTTTATCATTCCGTATCGATACCCTAGCATGACCCTGGCCGGCATGTTATATTCACACCGCTGTGGCAACCGAGATGCTCAATTCTACCGGTCATATATGCTCGCTCACCAAATTAAACTCAAATATTGACTATTCAATATTGGTGGATTTCTGGAGATCCTCTCCACACCTCACGGAATCTACTGTGGAACAGCTTGCATCGTGTTTTAATCAGTTCCTATCGTTCATTTTCCTATCTTTGAAACTGATAAACTCACTTCGCTGATTACACTACGGCCGGATCTTTCTGTAGTTCAATTGCTATCTATTCAGCAACACTTTTAAAAGTCAAGGTTGTTTTCACTCAATCCCGCTAATTAAACTGAATAATCAAGTGACAAACGAAATTTATATCACAAGAAAGCTAAAAAGCGATTGACAGAATGAATTATACATGTTTGTTGCAATTAGATATATGCACTACTTTCCTAACAGCACTATTTAAGGGCTGAACAAATACGGGACCGGACCGTTGTTTTCAATGTTGGACTCATGTTCGGCTTCACTGCATTCTGCGAAGTCTTCAACAATCAACATCAATATTAACTCTGGACCTGCATGTCTCAGTTATTTTCATAGATGATCATATTCGTTCAGGAATTAGCTAACATAGTTCAATATTCTATCACTAATTAGTACTTGAATGATTCTATGCTAAGAGTGCAGATGGCGAGTCATGCATTCATGAAAGTACTCCTTTTGAAGTCAATAATTCAAAATGGCGTATTTAAAAATAGAAATTATTCTGATTCAGTTTACTCCTCTTACGTAGCCTTGCTTCATACAGTTGAATAACTCTCGTCAATACAGAATAGGCCGAAATGTGTAATTGCTCATAATTAGAATATCAATTTGTAGCTAACGAGTTCAACTGATGCGTTAGGGATTAAAATTCTTGAAATGAGGAAAGTGATATACCGTATTTAGAAGTGAAGGGAAATCATAGAATGTAAAATGTGATCAATACATGAAAGGAGTTCATCACTGTGATGCTATGTTTAACAGTACCTCGCATTAGATGCGGTAAATCTAAAGAAATCTGATGTAAGATGTTGCCAACGCATTCTGACAGTTCCATTTTATTTCCCAATACCAAGTTGCTTACCCCGTGATAACTGTGGCAATACAGCTTATACTGGAATTAGTATTACGAATACTAATTATTAAAAAAAGAAAATTAGGCAAATACTTATTTATTAATGCGAAACAATTAGAAAATCCCATTTAATGGATAAACCAAAAACCCGTTCCTACAGGAAACAAACAAATTTCTTAGTGAAATAGAAAAAAAAGAAAATTATACAGACATCTCATAAAATGAAAATGAAACTTACAAAAAAAGTTACACTATCGTATAGGCAAATAAATCAATATCTACAGTGAATAAAGAATAATGTAAAAAGGATTTCAAATAAATAGTACATATAAAAAATGAGATAACAGAAAATAAATCATTAGAGAGGAGCCATTCCTAAGTACTTGGCTACAAAAACTCTTACTATTGCTGTGAGTTTGTCGATTGTTGGATAATGGAGAGCGCTCTCATTGTCCAGTGGGGAATGCCATACACGGGGAAATGGAACAGTGATCAGATGGAGAATTGGAATTCCTGAAAGAAATGATAAACATTAGCAGACCCTACAGTGCGTAATTATTAGATCGTTCTTCAATACTATTCGAAGAATGGATCGATGTAATAAACAAAACGAAATGAATTACCTCGTTTCATAAATGGGATGTGATCATCCTCCACAGCGTTATAGGTGAGGTTGGGGTTGAAAATATAGTTGAGCTCCGAGTTTGGACAACCAATTGACTTCAATTCAGATTCTGAAATAAATGTATTCACTGAACATATCTAAGTATGGTAATAAATTATCGAATATGCGGATATATTACTTACCGATTGTGGCGAGTTGTCTAAACAGCTGATTGGCTCCATGCCCGATAGTATTCGAAATCCTTGGATTAGCCATACCGAGAAGATCGAGCAGCATCAGAACATCCTGTAACCGAATAATATCCATACGTCGAAAAAAATGGAGTGATAGCACTAATATGATTGAAAAAACTCACGATTCTGTCAATCTCTCTACTGAGTTCAAAATTAGAACCGGAGGTTGAAGGGTACCACTTTGATTCCCATTTCTTAGCCAAATGTCGTGATCCGTAGAGTGAATCACTGGCCGTCCACTCAATAAAGGCCTCTTCTCCATCGAAGAAAATCATTTGTAGGGCCACATTCTGAAATGTTTAATTTCTAAACATTTCTCGGATCTCAGCATGACATAACTGAAAACTGTTTTATAAATTCCTAACCTGTGCGACTCTCTTATAAAGATAAGGAGTTATGGTTTTAGCGATGTCCATCATCATCGCACAGGGAACAGCTGAATCTGTAGCAGCAATCATAGTTTGGCTAAAATATTACTTTTACTGTATACTGGCAATATTGTTCTTACCCAGGAATAATCTTCGAGTCATAATGACAGGCCAACACAAGTCTTCGAGGCGCGGTAGCATCACTGGTGGCGATGAAGTTGCGAAATTTCCGCTGGCCATAAGGTGTGCTGTCCTAAAAAGAATATTTTATTTTTAAGCAAGAAATAATCAAACCTTGAATTCATCCCATTCTGTTATCCATCCAAGATCAGCGAAGTACTTTTCCATATACTGGAATAATGAAGTGAAATATGAACTGAGAAGGAAATACTAGATGAACTAATATTGTGCTGACGTGACCCTTTAACTGCTCAGACCTGAGTCTCTTGCAGAATAGAGAAACTCAGTTCATACTATACTAGACAATTGTCTGCGAATACCTGCCAAACTCGGGTATCAATAAGTGCCGCTAATCACCTCTACTATAGATGAATCATAAACCTAGTAACGTACTCACCTGGCCTACTTGGCGATGTTGCGGTGTGTCAACAATACGGGGTACCAAAAACGGCTTCAATAGTTCGCGGAATCTATTCGTGTCCGTGAAATCACGACAAAGTCGAATTGTCGAATTTCTTGGCAGTATGGACATTGAATGAGACCTCTAAATACATATAATTTAAATGACTAGGAAATAATTATATATTCGGTAAAGAATTAAAATACTTTAAATTCGCACTGAACATCTCTAAAAGCTTAGCAGTCCCAACATCATGCAAACGCGTAGGAGTGTTTTACACGCAACTATTTGAAATTTCCGCCAGACGGGCACGACATTTTTTTCACTGGTTTGTGAAAATTCCCAAGTAAAAAACAAATAAATCCCCCTACAGCTGGGCTCACACCAAGTACAGGCATGTATGCAAACCATCTTTATCTAATAACTAGTCTAGCGCTTCTAGTGGCTACTCTTGTTGGTAGCATAATAAGCATCAAATATTAGCTACAAAAACGTATAGTAAACAATAAGAAACCTGATTCGTTCTCCATTGGCCCCAAGCAGATGCGAACACTGCAAAACATACGCAGAGCAGGAGTTTCATCAGGAACTCGGCCTAAAAATAGATAATAAAAACTAGAGTATATGGTTAATGTGTTCAATTATATAAGCAAATAAACTGTTTAAAATATTGTTGAAGAAAAGATTGAGAATGTGTATGACGCTGAGAGAAGATAGCTGGAAGAAATATAATAAAAACGAGACCTTATCTATGATCAATTTAAAATTACGACAACTCAGAGCTAGCAGTGCAAACAAGCTCTTATTCAAAAGGTTTCAATGAAAAATGCTATAAACATCCATTCTTCGAAAATTAATTGCTGTAAACAAACTACTCAGTGGTAAACAACAACACTTCAGGGCCTACTTCGTAGAATAAACGATGACGATTTGTTGGAAATTACTAGTTTCCGTATAGAACTATAATCTGTTATCAAATTGTATAAAACGGGTCAGCCTGACTTCGAAAAATTCAACCTTTGTGCAGAGCGGAATTGGTCATAGTAGGAGGTTTTGTGGAGGACCCAAATGTGATTAATCCAACGGAGTGGCTCTATTCCTAACTACTCCATGAACCGAAAACTATTACAATCGGAGAGGGGGCCAAATAAGAGAATAAAAGCGAGGCCGCCTCGTGTGACCAGATATGGGTCGCATTTCACTCACATATATTATGCATGCTAATTGAACTAACAAATATAGAACGGGGCAATTTCCATATCTACGGAATGAATAGCAAAAGGAAATGTGTAGGTGACTTGAACAACACAAAGCTACCACTGAACTGAGACACTATTCAATCTTTTGTGAACATACCAGATGAAAAATAGAAAAAAGCACAGAATGAAAATTCGATTTGCCCAAGAAAATGATACTTATCTTGTTACAATATTGCAGAAAAACTTGATTTTCTATTAAATATCAATGACCATTGCACTTGCCTGACTATATTGCCAAAAACAAAATAGTAGAGTATAGGAAAAAACAAGACGACAATCTGTATATTAGAGTGCGTGAAGGAGTCCCATTGATGTAGGACAGATGGAGCTCCGCTGTCAGAAAAACAAACAATGATGAGGAATAGAAATAAAAAGCCCACTCTAGTGTACTAAAAAAAATCCATTTATGGCTCAGCTACGTATATTTCGAAACTAATTAAAAAGTTCGAGAAAACAGAATTTACCCACCATACTGGACAGCTTGCGTGCTCACGGGCTGTATTCGGCTGACTGTCGGGATCAATACGAACGATCGATCAACTCAAACACAGTATACAGTTCTACACTCTAAACTGGTCCAATATCGTCAAAGCCGCCTACCATGATAGCACAACATTTTAAAATTCAGAATATTTAATTTTATTCACGAGAAAAACAATTAACAACAAAATCTAAACCTAACGGAACTATCAACAATAAAGAACAAAAGCAACACTGAGCAATGGGTCAAAAATGAAACAATTAAGTTGGTGATACGCTTTAAAAGAATGATAGCTATAAAATGACCTTCGACATCAGTTACGCGCACTGTACTTTTAGATATAGAGAAATGATGGATTCTAGCGAAGGAACGTTCATTAAAATACATCAGCGTAAAATGGATCTTACAAACTCAGACAAAAATTTAAAGCTACTAACAATATTAAGATGCCTGATGCCTCCTGTATCCAAATAAACGTCCGGAGTACCTTTTCAAAAGAGACTGCTCATCGGTGTTACTGCCTTGTTTACGCATTTCGTCCTGCAACATTTTTATTGAATAAACATAACTCTCTGATTATTGCAATTAATGAAATTAAGTTTTAGATAGCAAAATGGTATACCTGTTCCGCAATATAAGTAGCTCTTCTGCGGAATTCGGCAGATGGATCGTCATACTGAGAATACGATTGTACAATAGGTCGTACATCTTCAGCATCCGAAAGATGTATGGCTGCAACATGAATAACATAAATAAAAACTGAAATTATCTCAATTACCCTTTAGCAATTCAGCAAGATCAACGAGGGAAGTATCGTTCATGTTTCCTTTCCACTCGGGCACCCGTAGCATATTTTCTGGATGCAGAGATCCCGCCTTTGCGTCCCAATCGATGTAGATAACTTTGGACAAATCTCTATTTAACTTAGAGAGATCCTGTAAAAAATATTATATTCTCCACTGATCGGGCAAAACCTTCATATGATGTCCATTAGCATATTTTGTACAATCCTTGAACAGTTTGAACATTATCCTTTGTTTTGGATCCATAGAATCAGCGACAGGACCAGCCGTCATGCTCGACTCACATGTATAAATAACGACCTGATAATACAATAATGACAGAGAAGAAAAAAATATATTACCTCAAAATTAGGATATCCAACAACATCCAAGAAATAATCCAGTGCAGGTCGCTTCACGAAACTAAATGATATATGTGAGTAAAAATTTATGGAGCGACAAACCGATAACCAGTTTTGTAGGTCCACTCTGGACTGACCAATAAGTTCTTCATTTCGATAACAACGGTGTATTTTGGTTGGAGATATGGATACTCCAATGGGTCAGGTAATAACTTCTCGCGTGATGGTTCGACCACGTACTAAACATGAGCAGATATTTCCTTGTTGGCCGTAAATTGACTCACATTGCGCCATTCAATAAGCGAGTCATAAATTCGATAGAAGGGGGCGAAAATGGAACCTTCATGGGCGTCGTGAATAATGTTCCCAGCCTCATCTCGATGTGCTCTACCTACGATAAATATGACTGCAAAATAAATCCTGGCAAAAACTACCATAGTAGAGGCAGAAGGAAACAATCCCGGCTGCAGTACCAGCAAATAGAAATACTGAAGCATATTTCGTGTTTCTCTCCATTCTCTTTCTTCTTTTCTCACGCTCAGCTTCATGATCAAATTGCTTAAAATAAAACAAAATAGGAAGAATTAGTAACTTTAACCAACATGCTCTGAAGAGTCTCCTGATGATCCGGAAGAAGACGATGAGCCAGAATTCACAGTTTTTTCGAGGTTCTTCAAGGATTCACCGAGAAGATTCAGCTCCTCGACAGCAGAAAGCTTGGTGGTAGTTTGTGGAACCTCTGGTTCAGCAGCAAACGCAATTTTGGCAGTGGTTGGTTCAATATGCACGTCGGTTTCTTTATTCGACAGAAAACTTGTCGTTGGGCTAACCGTCTAAAATAAAGCAACTATAATTTAACAGTAGTTATCGATACCTGTCTTGTTCGACTAGGATCCGAAAAAGGACTGGTGACCTGTGAACCTTCCCCAAGTATAGAGTTGAAAGGCTTTCTGGTGGACATAGGTCTCCGACTGCTGTTTACCATCCATCGTACAACGTGTGTACGTGCAGCGTACATAGTTATCTGCAAGTATAACTTCTTTACAAACTATTAGATGATAAATATTTAAAATAAGAGGAAAACTATTAAAACGTGAAATTGTGCAAATCCGTAAAATAACCCGACCAGCGCATAGTTTTGCGTCATTGCGGTTGCATAAATTTTTCAGCGAGATTTCTTCAATATTATTATTTTCCTCAAAGATTAATGTTAAATTTGTCATATGAATGCATATCTAGTAGCTATAACTAACGACAGCAAAAATATATTTCTTGATTATCTGGTCACTTAGCTGATGTGTTTTACATATTACAACATCGATACTTTAAAGAATATTACAGGCATGCAGCAATCTTTGTCCAAAGATGGGTTACCAAGTGCAAAACAGATTGAAACCGTACTTACAAAGTACTTTCTTTCTTGTACGGCTGCCTTGGTTGCCGAAACGGTAACGTATCCGCTCGACATTACGAAGACTCGACTTCAAATTGGAAAGAACAAACATACCAAAGGAGGTTAGAAAATTTTGGAACAATCATAAATTCTTGGTTTAGGTATGTTTCAAGTTACATACGATATTGTAAGAAGAGAAGGAGCTATGAGCCTCTGGACTGGAGTTGGTCCAGCTATAACACGCCACTACATATACACTGGCATCCGAATGGGGGCATATGAAATGTTCCGTGATTCACTTTACGATAGAAAGGTACATTTCATTCATTGATATTCATTCTACTTTTATTCCAGAACGAAAGCACATTTCCCATGTGGAAATCTATGATTTGTGGAGCTGTTTCAGGTCTGATAGCTCAGTTCGCTGCAAGCCCCACTGATTTAATCAAGGTACTATATTTATCTTTGTTCCATTGTATAGCTTCGATATATTCAGGTTCAAATGCAAATGGAGGGCCTAAGACGGTTACAAAATCAAACACTACGCTATACTGGTGCAATTCATTGTTTTTCTTCACTCTATAGGACACAAGGTTTCTTTTTTTTCGTGCCGATCTAATGAGCATCGTATGACCCGGCATAAATCTCATCTGATAGTTTATGTTCAACATAGGGGCGAAAAGGCATTAACTTGGGACATGCTTTCCTATTCCTGCACTTAATGTCTTTATTCTGTTACTAGCCGCATCTTAACAGTCATTTACAGGGTTCTTTGGACTATGGTTGGGTTGGATTCCCAATTGTCAAAGAGCAGCTCTACTGAATATGGCCGATATTGCCACGTATGATTTTGTGAAGCATCGATTAATTAAGACCAATAGTTTCAAGGTTAATAATATTAACAATGGTTGCTGGTAAAATTATATTTGTGTAGGATAACTGGATAACTCATGCTCTCGCATCGTCATGTGCTGGCCTTTCTGCAGCTATCGTCTCACTTCCATCGGATGTTGTCAAAACCAGACTTATGGATCAAATAAGACACGAACTGGACGCTAAAATGTAAGTAGAACTCTTTTCTCAAAATACATTTAAATTTTAGTGATCATAAGCGAAATGTTCATCCGCATGTTTACAATGGATGTATTGACTGTTTTGTGAAAATAGTCAAACACGAAGGATTTTTCTCGTTATATAAAGGTTTCATACCTTCTTATATAAGAATGGCTCCATGGTCCCTCACATTCTGGGTTTCATATGAAGAGATTAGAAAACTCGTCGGAGCAACTAGTTTTTAGTTTGTTATTTCATTTTAGACTATAGTTGTAAGCTATTCCCTTGTTATGTTGATTTAGTTTAATAGGTCACATTAATCTTATAACCACTACGGGTATTAACATGTGCTATTTTAGGAAAGTGATTAGGTAGCCGCTATTTTCTAGTCATTTTGTTGCATGCATTTATTAGTTTGACTTTCTGAAAGATAAAGCTTATTACAATTTGATACATTTTTAATTTGCTAGTTTATTTATGTCCGTCGCACTAGATATTATTCGCTTTAGCTCAGGTGCCATTAAAATAATCTGCAAGTAACAAATCGGAAAACGCAGAATTTAACAGTTTTGCATACGTCAAAACTATCCTATTTGCGAACCGCTATTTCCCAGCTGGCCATTTCCGAACTACAAAAAGTACTCTACTCTATGCTCTACATTATTTTTAAAACCATTCAAGGAAAGTTCGGAAACGACAGTTTCGAAATGGCGGTTTGGAAGCGGACAGTTCGGAAATTGAATAGTCCCCATTAGTGAATAGCACATATTTTGCCCATCTGATCATGTATATTTGATATAATACAGACTGGGATCGAATGAATGAATTTTTGAAAATTACGGGCCCAGTTTGTCCTAGCGCTAACCTACCCCGCGGCCGTGTCGCAAGTGGGGACAAAATTTCTTGGTGTAGTGTAAATCAATTTCTGTGTCAATTTTATATAATATATTAGTGAGGAATGAAACAGTATTTATATAGCAGTGATTAGATTTATCCACAGTGTTATGAAGACCGATATGTTCATCGTATTCACGAAGAATCCGGGCGGGCCCTGTCGAGGCAGCAAAATAGGTCATATTCATGTTGCTTAATTTATTTTTGTTTTTTCCACTTTGGTGTATTAATTTGTTTAGATGTTGCTTGGGTGTCGCCGAACTATTAACCTAACCAATGTTAGGAGGCTCTCACAGTACGATGTAGTGGTTGTTGGAGGAGGATTAGTTGGAAACGCGATGGCCTGTTCGTTATGTGAGCTTATTTGAAACAATGTTCACATTATATAACTGTATAGTTTAGCGAAGTCCAGTGGCTTTTCTGGAAAGCGAATTCTTCTTCTCGAAGGAGGAAAAACAACCAGCCTCCAGAATTCTTCCTCTTCGGCTGTTTACAGTAACAGAGTTTCTGCAATCAGCCCCGTGTCCATCAATCTCTTCAAAAGTAAGTAATGTGGAGGCTATATATTTAATGAGTGCTCTTCAGAGTTGAACATATGGGACAAACTCACGAATTATCGTGTCAAGAAGGTGAACCGACTCCATGTAAGATTGAGCACTTTTACGAAGTTATTTTTGTTATTTTGTTACAGGTTCTGGATAGCTGCTCCATGGCTGAATTGAAATTTGACCCTATTAGTGAAAATAACGGTAAGCAACTATTTAAGTCCTGGTTATATGGATGATTATTTTTAAATTGACCCAACGAGGTGCTTAGAGCATTTGGAATATGTGGTTATGCTTGCGCGATTGGATTTTGTTTATCACCCAATTTATCTTCAGAAATTGCCTACATAATCGAAAACGATGCAATCATTGGTGCCTTATACGACGAGATTTCTCAATGCAGCAACATTGACGTTTTGTCGGGTACGGCTGTGAACGAGTGTAGGTTAGCTATATATCAAATGCACTGTGTCTTCATTTAACGTATTTTAGCCTGCCAAGCGATCTTCTTAAGTCTGCCAAATTGGTACTCTCGAACGGAGAATCGGTTGAAACATCTCTTGTGGTACGATTTAAATTCCTCAGTAATTTTTTTAAGGGAAACTACGGCTGATTAGTATTGCTCTATTTCAGATTGGAGCTGATGGTGCCAAATCAAAGGTTCGCGAGTCAATGGGAGTGAATTACACCTCGTGGAATTATGAACAGAGTGGTTTGGTAGCTACTCTGAATATCGAGGTACATTCTTAGTGCTACCAATATTGAACATACATTTAGACTGATCGTAATGATATAGCTTGGCAGCGATTCACACCTCTCGGACCAATAGCTCTTCTTCCATTGTCAGACAAGGTATCCTCACTGGTATGGACGACCACTCCGGCTGAGGCTAAACGACTCTGTTCTGTGAAGGAAGATCAATTTATAGACGAGCTGAATCATTTTCTGGTACTATATATTATTTCTATATAAATAAGTTATTTGTTTTCAGTTTTCCGAAGAATTCCAAAACTCATTTGTGAATCAGTCCTTATTTGCACTTTCACGGCTCTGCCCGACTGAATCGTATCGGGCCTCTCCTCCACAAGTGATTTCCCTTCAATCAGATACACGAGCATCTTTTCCACTAGGATTTGGTCATGCTCACAGGTAGTGGCAGTTGAAATAATAACTAGTTATCGTTTTTTAGTTATGTCGCTCCACGAGCCGCTCTCATCGGGGATGCCGCTCATCGTGTACATCCTTTGGCTGGACAAGGAGTTAATCTAGGATGGAACGATGTTCAGCTGTTAACCAGCACATTAATGAATGCTGAGAAAGACGGGTCAGATCTTGGTAATATAAACATTGATATATCGCCTTTATAAAGTCAATTGTAGGTAGCTTAACATATCTTTCTGATTATGATTCGAGTGCCCAACGCCACAATGTTCCTGTCATGGTGACGATAGATTGGATAACCCGGCTTTACAGGTAAATAATATGATGTTTTCACAGTACATTACGTTTATTTCCAGGACGGACTTTGCTGGAATCGTTCTTCTAAGATCCATGGGATTAGCTGCATTCAATCGCCTTACTCCAATCAAGGATATTATTGTACGACAGTTATCAACATCATAGACGGTTAATTTTTATTACTCGAAGTTGTATTTAGATTGATTATATTCGTAATATAAATAATTATATTCGTTGGCAGCGTTTTTTCAGTCATAGACATTTGGTAGTGGATTATTATACACGAGAAGCATATGTGCAAAAAAAGGTATTTACTGCATAGAAAGAGTTTTACGTAATATACATGAGGTGCTATTTGGAAAGTCGTGTATGGTAATGTAGGCTTATCAACCGTCTGAGAAGAGCTTCCAAACGCAGGGTCACTTGTCAAAATATGTGAAAAATGTGTAAATCCATCTCCTCAATCCATTGACCAATTCAATGGAACATGTCTCTTATGTCGCTCCTTGTTTTCGGGTTTTTCGTGGTTACGACTTCCACGAGCCGCAAGAGACTGCGTATCAACTGTTAAGCATTACGATATGCAGTAAACGTTGCAGATAAATTCGAATTTCGCACCAACCCCGAAAACATTATTTTTGTTTATATTTTTATAGTATTCAATTGTTTTTCATGTTTTAATTAGTTCGCAGTATATATTAGTAATTGTCATAATTTTTCATTAGTATTTAACGGTTAAAACGATTTCATGTGCTTAGGCTGCTTTTCGAATTGAAAGGTCCCCCGCATGAACGTCACTACTTCCCATATGTTTGTCTCATTTCGGCGCTAAACCAGCCCCCTTATTTCGCAATTCGCTGATATTGATCGGACGGCTAGGGTATTCGAAAATGCAGCACCTGACATACGCGACGCAACCGCCCCGTAACAAAACGATTTATTACTTGAAGTTAACATATTTTTACTATTTTCGATCGAAACTTATGCATATGTGACCGTGCAAGTTCTCATCAGACAAAGTAAATCTCATAATAATTTCTTCTTGGGATCGAAATAGTGGGAAAAGTCTGTGTGCGCGCTCTCTATGGGCGGGAGAATCCGCCCGCGCGTCTCTTTTTCGTATATAAGCGAGCGGGGCGGGGCGGAGTCTTCATTCTTTTCGTTTCTCTCTTCACTGCCGGTTGCTTTCTATTTTATTCAACGGTATTTTATATTTTCGTTTGAAGATGTATTTCTACAATTCGTCGCCAAGCTCGTCCTCCCAGAGCGAAGAAGAATGTGTCCCCGAGATGTCTCCTACCCAGTTGCTGTCTCTTGCCATCAAGAAACGTCGTGATCTTTTTTCGCGCAAGGAAAGAAATTATCGTCAGGAATTGCTTCAGACCGGATTCATCCAGTCACTGTGTAAGCACTTAGGGGAACGCAGAGCACGCCGTAGAAAACGCGGTGTAAAACGTTCTGTTGCACAAATCAAACAAAACGAGGGACTTGTTCCTTCCGTTGAGTTACCATGTGTTGAACCCTTGCTTCAGACCCCTCATGAATGTTCACCTCCAAAGAAGTCAAGAGATGATGATCCATTTGGTCTCGATGAGTTCTTTGCTCAAGTCAGCCGGAAGCGACATGGAAAATGTGAGTTTTTATCCTGAATACGTTTTGTGTTTTCGATTGGAGCGTTTTTAAAATAGTAAATCATTCGGTGAATAACTTTCAGTTGGTTTAATATAACATGATATGGGAGTTGGCCTCTCTTTCTTTATCATAAATGATTTCAGTAATTTATTTTGCGTTTTTCAGGTGCGTGAGCCTGTGTCGTGAATCATCGAATATGATATGTTACTGGTATCTACGGTTACGTTGCGGTATACGGGTTATTTCCTTACGGAAAAAATTGGATGAAATTCATTTGTGATATAATAAATTTTTTTTATTGAATGCTTATTATAGATATCTTGGTGGCCCGACGAGTTGTCCATGGAACTGCCGGAATGCGGAAAATAGGTTCGCTCATAACTAATTCGTTGGTTCAGGGCCTTAGATTCGTTATGTTACCACAACGGCGAGCTCAAGCCTAGTCCAACTTTTGAACATCCCCTACCTGCGGAGGTCTGCTAAAAGTAGCCGGTTTTTGCATTTCACCCTTGGTTATTGGCGAAGCATTTCCATTTTGACGGTTCGTATTACATAGGGCGTCTATTTTGTTTATAGAATATTCTTGGCCAACGTGCGATGTTTTTGAAAATGTTTAGTTGTGGAAGAATTATTGGGTAACCCAGTCATTTGCAGTGTGGCACTTAAAATGTGTATGTTAAATTTTCCTGTTCTAATGTAATATAGAGTCTGAAATATGTCGGCGAATCGGTGAATCTGAAGTATGAAGAGACATGTTGTGAAATTCGAAGTTTGTTATAATAGGCAAGGTGTTGGTTCTAGCAAGGTTTCTTAAATGTATTTCGTAATACTTGTCCGTGTGAGGACTTGTTTCAGATTGTTTTATCTTTATATGTTCGCAACAAAAACGGAGTGTCTGCTGTAAAATTCTCAACCCTGTCCAGCTATAGTTTGGCCTTTTGCATCGAGCGATACGAAGAAAAATCCCCGTTAGTTATCCTAGTTGTATATATATACTGTCTAGCTATGATTGGGAAGTGAACGATTGCTCGCGCAACCCCTGTCAGTCTGTGATCATTGCCGATACCCACCTGAAGAGCACTCGGTAGTAACAGGTTTTTCCTATTGCAGCTAAATATTAACTAAATTTCAAATAATTTTTTTGAATGCAAATAAAATATCAATTATGTCGATTACCTTTTTAGAAAGCATTTCCAATACTAAATCTCTATGCCTCATGGGAATACGGAAAGCTCTCACAGAAGTTTGAAGCAAAGGGGACAGTGTCTCTGTTGGGAAAATTCATCATCCATTCTGCACTGACTTCTTTAACGTTACTTGGATGTTTGACAATGAGTTGCCACGCATTTCGCATATGTTCTCGTTTTTGGGATAAGAAAATGGAAGATATGTATATGTATTTCGTGCAATGTTTTTTTCGAAAGCGCAATAATGACCATGACTTTCTAATGGAATTTCATTCGTTCGAATATGGCGGATACAAATTTTGGTCCCTACTGCTAAGTCATTACAATGTACATGCCAGCAAGCAATTCATGGTTGAATGGGAGTTCGCAAACTCGATGTCATTAGTTGCTCAATAGTTGTCCAGTAACAGAAGGCAAGCAGATCCGTTTTCTTAGGAGAAGCCGAACATCAGCTAATACAATTCTCTCTGTGGATTTGGTCAGGCAATTCATAATGGTAACAGTTTTATCTAGGGAGTAGGAAAGCTAAAGAAAAAAAGAATTTATCTATATACGGTCATCATATCTAAGGTGTGAGAGAATAATAATGTGGAACACTGGAGTCACTAGAAGCTGGAAGCAGTAACAGGTTTATCCGTCTGCTTTAAGATAATAGACTAAAACATATTGAACATATTTTGAATAACTCAAGTAAAACGGGATTTCCCTTCGTTAATTTCGTTTAGATGAGTTCTATGGATGTTTATGTAAAACGGGAAACTACTTTGATCAATCTAGCCCTATCTTGCTCAGTCAATTCACCATTGTTCTCAATCATGTCGCGTTAGTTGCTCATAGCTTTGGAAGCTCAGATTCAGCCCTGGTTGTCCCATATCAGAAACAAGCTCAAACCCTGAAGAATCCCAAGCTCGAACCATTCAATTTCCAACTACATTCTGGAACATTCTGGAGCCCCTTGAAGTCACTAAGAAGTCGCCAAGGATAACTGCTGATCTACCTATGAAGGTATCAATACTTCTTTGTTAGTTCACAATATAGTCTATTGCTTTAGTCAACAAAAATGCTACAACAATTAAGAAAGAAGAAAATGTAGTACAACCGCCACTTAAGGTTTGTAGTTCTTGGTTCAATTGTAATACATTATATAATTTCAGTAATAAGATCATGAACAGTACCTGCCGTCGTTCCAACAAAAACACATTTCAATAAGTACAACAAAAGTTAAGGTTTGTTGATTTGAATGTGAGAAAAATAACTAATTTTTTGATTTTAGATTTATTAGTCGTTCGTCGCTTCTACTTATTTACTACAAACTATTCAAACTAATTATCGATACCCCGAACCGCTCTACTAACCGAACAGAACGAACCTATAGCCTCTACTAAACCTACTACACATAATATTTTACAGAACAATATTTTACTTTTAATAATTTAAAATCTTGTATTTAACATAATATTACTTTTGATTATTGTCATAGAATATAAGAAAATTACAAATAAACACTTCTTCTTACAGACTGTTTGATTTTATTAGGGATTTATGAAATTCATTCTTCAACTTCTCGAAGGTTGTGAGCAACTATAAACACAATAAAACTAGAAACACATGGTAGTTTCTGACCATATTGGTAAGAAGAAAACTTTGTTCCTTTCAATTTTCCTCCTGAACTAAATACTTTTTAATTAAAAGAGAATAACAATCAATTGAGTAATTAAAGTCTATCTGCAAACGTATGGTCGAAATGCGGTGAAATGAGTAGGCGCGACCAGGCCTCCGCACCGGCCGGCCTCGGCCGGCCGAAGTTTTTTCCAAACTGGGCCGCGGCCGGCCGAAGTCGGCCGAAATGTACTTTAGGATCATAAAAAA